>CABEEJ010002922.1:0-96262 GCA_901482245.1 Timema douglasi
TTCCACACATTCACAAGATGTCTTGTCAGAGGTGAAGGAAGGGTTTGGTAATCGGATAAATCTGTGCCGGGACCGAGGATTGAACCTTGGTCGCCAGCACAGAAGTCTGACACCTTACCCCTAGACCGCCAGGTCATCACTCTCATGGTTTTATGACACTTGGGGTCGCTTTGTTGGCGAATCACTTTGATATTTAACTAAAATTTTCGGAAAATATTAAGAGATAAATTAAAGTGAAAAAGGGACAAGTTAATATCTCCCCTCATATTGATTAAGGTGGGGCGTGGAAGGAGGCACTTATTTTGCATCCCTTTTTTTTCCGGTATCTTAGCACCGTATTATTATTTTCAGTCATGCATGGGGTGCGACTATACAGAATACGACTGGGGCGCAAATATCAAGTCTCGCCTAGGACGTATGAAACCCTTGTGCCGGGCTTGGCCGCGTACCACTGGTGGCACTGTTGTGCGTACCACAGTTTAGGAAGTATTTATTTAATCTAAGCCTGGCTGATGATCACAATAAAAAACTTTGATCTCAAATAGTGGATCTCCCTGTTTTCATCCGCTTCCTATTCCTGCTCTGTGTTATAGGTGCCATTATACGGCGACAGGAAGAAACGCATATTCCAAACCACATTATTCGGTTTCATTTTAATATCAATTTATGGAGTGGAGTGGGTGTACAACTTTTCACAGCAACGGAATAGGGACTTGGTTCGTTTATTGTCGTTCTCTTCGAGTTCTGTTCTATGATGTGATGGACTCTCGCGTTGGACTAGACCAGGGGTCGCCAGAAGCTCACGTGGGTATTATATATTTTGAGCAGAAAAACTAATTTATATTTAACTTATGAATTCCACCACCCCAAATAACAAGTGGCATGCCGGGTGGAAGGACGGGATTAAAGTGATGCTTGAAGAGAGGAATGTGGTCGGATAGAGAAGGGTTGCTGTGGGTGGCAAAACACCAGTCTTGTACTGGGAGCATCTCTCAGAGTTCTCGGCTTTGTGCACTCACGTTCTGGGTTGCTGTAAGCTGGGACCTCGGTGGCAAAACACCAGTCTTGACTCGGTAGCAGCTCTCAGAGTTCTCGGCTTTGTGCACTCACGTTCTGGGTTGTCGAATCGCAAAGACTCTGAATGCTCCAGAGTCGTTTCATAGTGACTTGTTTCTCCATGTTTTTGACAATTTAAAAATAAAGATGACATAATATCTGCGATAAAATCTACCCAGCTTTGTGCAAAGTTTTTAAAATTCAACGAGGCTACGAAGCTTGACATCAAAATTGTCAATCGAGTGAGGGTTCATGCTCTTCAAAGACGCTTATTTAAACCACTGACAGACGAGCTTAATTGTCACTATGGAGACCTCCTGCTCCATACGGAGGTAAGCTGGTTGAGAAAAGGACGAGTCCTGCATCGTTTCAAAGATCTGCTGCCAGCAAAAGCGGTGTTTTTCAAAGAACGTGATGCACACCATCCCGAACTTGAAGATTTTGAGTGGCTGCGGGATGTTGCGTTCCTGCTAGACGTCGTTGAAAAACTCTATGTACTAAACCTACAACTTCGGGACAGGGACAAGGATTCATGGGAGATGATATCTGATGTAGAGGAATTTATCAAGAAACTTGAACTCTGGGAGAAGCTCTCCAACTTGAGAGCAGAGTTTCAACAGCGGTTCAGTTATTTATAAAAAGATGAGCTTCTAGCCAAGTTTGTCTCAGATCCTTTTATGGTCATTTACATTGAACTCTTATCAAGTTGTGTAACGCGACATTTTCACACGGAGATGGTCCTTCATTAGAAATGAAGCTGATAGCTTTCCAAAATGGTTTATCACTGTAGAGTGTTTCAAGTTTAGGATATGTATGGACTCTTGTACCGAAGGTAAAATATTCAGTTCTAGTTCGTGCTGCACTCTGAGTGAAGGCGTTGTTCTGCTAGACATATTTGTGTGAGTCATCATTTTCAAATATTAGAGGCTCACGGATGAATATTTCGATAACTGTAATCGAATGGGGGTTACGAGCTACTGACCTAACACTGAACAAATTGTGGATGAAAGTGAATGTCATTTTTCTCAGTAGGAGTAAGTTATACATCAAATTTTTTTTTATAGTCGACTAACATTTAATTTTAGAAATAAATAATCACTGTTTTTAATTTGATTGAGAGGGAGAATTAATTAATTAATATGTGCGTAAGTATATCTCGTGAGATCCTACCTGCTGCAGAAGATCCGGTGAAACAGCAACCCAAGTAGGCCTACCTGGGGTTGGGATAGGATGATCTTGGTGGATTTTGATCAGATGCACATTTACGCAGGTTAGGATGAGAGTGTGATTATTTTAATTAACGAAAGAGAGTGCAAAACACAAAGAGAAACAGAGGAGTTGAGCCGCGGTGGTGACACACGTCCACCTTTGAGGAAAACACTTTGCGGACTAAAAAAGGAAACACGCGTAAAAGTACGAGAGAGCAATTGTACCACCCTTACAAAACATAACTTAATGAAAGAAAAGGCGGTAAACAGAAAAATGTGATAATTACATAAATTAATAATGAATGAATATAAGAAATATTTAATTAAGTAACCAATAATGTAATTAATACTAAAATAATAAAATATAAAGAAATAAATACTAAACAATCACTATACTGTACTTACATTTTTATACTATATGAATGACCACAGAGCCCACCTTCATTTGTAAAGAGTTATGTGATTATCTTTGTACAGGTAACAATAATGACAGTTTTTTTAATCTGGGTAGCTCACGAAATAATGTGACCCTGGACTAGACTGCCGATGATGGGGAGATCGATGTTAGAATTCAGGTAGGGTGTACTGAGGGTGGCATTTTAAAATATCGTTTTTCTCTCTCCCTCCACGCAAATCCAGGTACAATTCCTCTAAATATGACCTTCAAGATCCCTAAAACCACTATTATAATTAGTAGATAAGCGTATAACCTGAACAGGTAGTAAGACGTGGTGCTAATAAAATATATTTATATATAGATTGTATTATTCTGGAAGAAAGGGACTTTCAGAACAACCAATTATTTTTTTTGCCGCTAACAATTATAAACTGTTATTATATTATTAGTAATAATATTATTTATCAAAAGTATTGGCTGTCACGACTCACAAGAAGAAACAGGATTAGGATGAAGTTATCCAGTAGAGAGAGGGAGTAAAGGATGTACATGAGATAGTAGAGAAAGTAAGATTGAGATGGCATGGCTATGTCATGAGGAGGAAAAAGGAGAGAATATCAAAGAGAATGGTGGAGATTAAGGATGTAGAAAAGATATCACGAGGAAGGTCAAAAAAGAGATGAGAGGAGCAAATAACAAGAAATGTGCAGGTGAGAGAAGAAGAATGAAAGCTATTAAAGGAGTAAGAATCGCGGCATGATAGATAAAGACGGAGGCATTTTATTAAAGTGATATGGCCACAAGCTGGAAACCGTTGATGAAGATTATATATTAAAATTAATTTACTAGCTTTCATTACTGTCAACAAAAAACAGCAAAAAATCCTCCCTATCTAAATCAGACTTTATCAATATTCCAAACAGGTTTGACCTTCAATATTAGTTTCTCAATATTTTCAATTTATTTTTTAGTTAAAGTCTCCCATTTGGGTTATAAGAACACATACTAACTTGGCTAATATGTTAGGGGTGAAAAGATTACAAGTAAAGGAATGGTATCACCATTTTCTTGGAGGGAGATTGGAAAACCTCCCTAAGTACACCCGACCGGAAATTAAACCCCAATATCCCCGTCATTGGGAGCTTAGTATATTGTGAAAGTGATGCCCGAGATCATACAACCACTGAAACGGATAGTTTCTAAATCATTTAAATAATTTTTAATCTATTAAATTTAAAATGTGAGTTTAACAGTACAAATTCTAAATCAAATAGATCAATATTTTATGATTGTATAACGTAAATTTAATTTTAATTGGTTTTATTTGAAAAATACAAAAACCATAAAATGACGCAAACAAAACTCCCTTGTTCAGAAAAAATAAAAATAATAATCACTTAATGTTCTGTAGCTCATGTAGGGATTGCTTGGGGTGGTTTGCTAACTATAACATTGGGGTCTTAGAGTTTTATTGATTTTGGCTCATGGTTTTTAGATTCTTCTGGTTTATTTTGCTTGCGAAATATTATTTATGAAGGAAGTAGAAGTTTGTTCAGAATATGAACATCCCATTTGACTTAATTTTAGAATAGGAACATAGGTGCTGGAACCATGTAGACCATGGGTGCATTGACCCCTTTCCACCTTCCTACGTACCGGAACTAGGTAGACCATGGGTGCATTGTCCCCTTTCCACCTCCCTCCACACTGGAACTTGGTAGACCATGGGTACATTGTCCCCTTTCCACTCCCCGCTGTACCGGAACTAAGTAGACCATGGGTACATTGTCCCCTTTCCACCTTCCTACGTACCGGAACTAGGTAGACCATGGATATATTGTCCCCTTTCCACCTTCCTACGTACCGGAACTAGGTAGACCATGGGTGCATTGTCCCCTTTCCACCTCCCTCCGTACCGGAACTAGGTGGACCATGGGTGCATTGTCCCCTTTCCACCTCCCTTCCCTTGATCTATTGTTGTGCTTGTGAGGGGGGCAAGTTTTTAGAACAGTTGTGCAACGATTTAATCATGATTCTCGTGACCAGTAACATTCAATAAGTTTTATAAAACCCATTCTTTATAGTTAATTTAATAACCTTTTCTTAACATACACACACTAATCAAACGAGTTCATAATATATTGTTTTATGTAGGTGAAAGGAAGATAAGTGTAGCCGATTTAAAAACAAAGCTTTAATTCAAACAAGCTCCAATGTTTTGATCAATATAATTATGACTATACATTAAAAATACCAATTTAAAGAAATATAGAAACAATGCAGATGATAGGGAAATATATGTTCGTATCCCGGTCGGATGTAAAGAATGATTTTTTCCTAAATAGTTTTCCACCTTCCCTTCACGTACAATTCCTCTAAATTCAACCTTCTTCAAACCCTAGCTCATTACCTTAAACAATAAATATGCGTATAACCTAAACAGGTAGTAGGACACAGTGCTTATGTATTTAAAAAAAATCAGAACGATCGAGCTGAAATAGTGACGACTGTACAATTACGTTAATGGAAATTGAATCTTATTAGTTACTAAATATCGCGTGCCTAAGGCCGGGACCAAGAAATTGTCTTTACATTGGTTTTTACTTTTCTTCAACTTTTTTCCAACGTTCATTTATATATATACCTACATACATCACTTAAACATATAGAACCTATCAAAGAGAGAATAAGTGATAATCATGCTAAGAAATGTTAATGTACTTTTTTTTACTAAACTTAACCTAGGATGGACATAACTACCACCCCTCGTTAAAAAGTTCCGTCGCCTCTGAATGGGAATGTATAGTTGAGTTGATTTTGGAAGAACTTTCCAACCAGAGTTGTTCATTAGTACTAATGTTTGAATGTTGTTGAAAGGAAGTGAAGTCTTGATGAAGATAGTGCGGCCTGCACCAAGCGAAGTAGTGCTCCGCCTAATTCAGGACAATTACCGTCAATTGAAGCCACAGGAGGTTCAATAGAGCACAAATCGAGGGGGTTCTTACATAGAGGCTCTTTTTTTTTCTGTGTGCAACACATCCCCCTGACTTCCGACCGATCCGAACATTCACTCTGATGGGATTGGAGATGAGGAAGGTGGGGTTTGTACGAAGTGTACGAGTACCAGAATTTACGTGAAGGAGGATTGAAAGACCACATAGGATGGGGGTGGGGGGGCAGGTAAACCTTTCTAGTATATGTAATATTGCGCGTTTGATCTACTACAATTAGGTGACCTGGCGGTCTAGGGGTAAGGTGTCTGACTTCTGTGCTGGCGGCCGGGGTTCAATCCTTGGTCCCGGCACAGATTTATCTGATCACCAAACCCTTCCTTCACCTCTGACAAGACATCTTGTGAATGTGGGGAATGACAGGCCTCCACCGTGGTTCGGATTCCACGTTAAACTGTAGGTCCTCTATTTCATCTCGCAATCACTCTACCATTACACATTAGCGTAAGTGCGTATAACCCGAACGGGTAGTAAGACGCGGTGCTAATAATAATAATAATACAATCGTAGCCCAGTAGTGAAAAGATTAGCCAGTACTAATGTACCATTGCCCAGGGAACGCCCGAACGTACTAATCGTACATCCTTTATGTGGAGGCTCTTTCCATGTCCTGGTGAGATGAGATTATGTTTATAGTGAGTATGAGGGTGTAGAACCAGTGGAAACACTTAAACAACCTAACTTAATTAACCAAACCTTGGTGACTGTTGGGGTTATTCCCCTTTATGGAAAAATACCCACGGTACCAGCCGGAAATCGAACCTGTAACCTCCTAAGTTCGTAGCCAGGTGCATTGACCAATACACTCTTAAGTACACCTGGTCGAACCCCGACCTCCCCATTACAAGATAATCATTCCAGATGAGGTTTACTCTGGAAGGTAGCAAGATTACCTCGCGACACTATTTCTCAATTCTCACTCATTTTCTGAATGACAAGCAAGAAGAAACTCTAGCATCCAATATCTTTTAGCTCGACAATTCGTAGCCGTTCTTTCACCAACTTTAGTAGTTAAAGAAGGATACAAAATAGATTGAAAAAAATATATAACCAAATATCATATTAAATAAAGTTCCATCAGCTACATTTTCATAGACGTTTTGAAAGCTGGTATGGTAAAACCTTTCATAATATTTATCATACAATACTACCTGTCAAGTTCCAACAAATAACATAGACGCGATAGACCTAACTTTACTATAATATGGTTGAATCATTATAATTTTCAGTGTTTAAATAAATATAAAAATACAATTATGATGCAAAAGTTGAAATTATTATTACTAGATAAAAACACATTTTTCCAGATTATAATTTTGATCCTGATACTTACTGTTATCAATACTAGTATGGTATCGATATTTTTCTTTCGATACTTTTTTGACTACAGTATCGATACCTTTCTTTCGATAGCAGGCGTAACACGTCGCTAAATCACAGAGGTGGCTGCACCCAATGTAAAGATAATATAAAGGTAGCGTCACTTGGGGGAATATAGGTTATGTCATTGCTTACGTCAGGGTGGGCTAACTGTTTCATCACAAGGGCCAAATCTGATTAACAGTTTGCGCCGCGGGACAACAATAGTTTTAGTATTACCAATAACTTTATATAAACAACACTTAATAAACAATTTTCAATAGCTACTTTTATATATATTGTAGTTTTGGTTGCTAGAATATTTCAAATTTTACTACCAAAAATAAAGTTTATTAATCTCCTAAAATGGGTGACCTGGCGGTCTAGGGATAAGGTGTCAGACTTCTATGCTGGCGGCAGGGGTTCAATCCTCGGTCCCGGCAAAGATTTATCTGACTACCAAACCCTTCCTTCACCTCTGACAAGACATCTTGTGAATGTGAGGAATGCCAGGTCTCCACCGTGGTTTGGATTCCACGTTAAACTGTAGGTCCTTCATTTCATCTCACAATCACCCTACCATTTCACATTAGCGTAAGTGCGTATAACCCGAACGGGTAGTAAGACGCGGTGCTAATAATAATAATAATAATAATCTCCCAAATATGTATTATGAGATTTCCAAGCATACACACTTTCACAAAATAACTTAATATTATAAATATATGGTTCCACATATTTTTATTAATCAAATAAATGCATGCGATCATGACTTTTTTTTAAATAAATACTTTAGTTTGAATCATTGTCTATTTAACATCTTCCACCGAGCATTCCCCTTTAATTTCCGACCAGGATACTGTGAGGACCACATTTTCCCTGAGCGCGGGCTGCATTAGTACCGCGGGCCACAGTTGGACCACACTGGCCTACGTCACCCAGTACACAACAATATATTTTAATACCAAAACTGTCACAATACATGGGCGCCCATAAATTGATGAGCCCTCATCATCACTCTGCAGTATTTACTTTATTTTTTGTTAATTTTTATGAAAAAATAAAATTGTATGTTGGGGATTTGGCTGCAATAGGCTATTAACAGCTTTGAATTGTCAATATCCGGGTTAACGAAGATGAAAATGATAAAATTTAGATTTCCTTCCCTTCACTCTTCAACGACTTTATTTTCAATGGGTTCAGCTACAACTACATTTTATTTTTGTCTTAATTTTTCCGAATCTTTTGTTATTGCGAAAATTGGCTCTTGAAACTATACATAATTAGTTCAGATATCTGTTGAGATGTTTTAAAATTCTCTCCCACAAAATTAAATTCCTGAAATTTTCTCTCTTGAGGGGGGTGTGGTCCCCCCCAATTTGGAAAACTCATACGGGCACCCTTGCACACATACGTGTGTTTCAAAATAAGTAGAGTAATTATGTTAATTGTTGGAGTGGATTTTAAGGTTTATTTATTATCTAAAGTCCCAAAATGTGACCTGATTTTTAACAACTTAGTTTGTGTGTAACGCGCTATTTGTGTGTAACGCGCTATTTGTGTGTAACGCGCTATTTGTGTGTAACGCGCTATTTGTGTGTAACGCGCTATTTGTCTGTAATGCGCTATTTGTGTGTTGAGTGGTCACAAGCTCGGCCAATCAGCTGCCTTCCTCCATCTGGTGTCACCTTCGATTCTATTTACATTGTTCGTAATGTACGTTAGTTATTAAAATTAAAAACCAAAACACAAATTTCTTACTAAAAATGTGAATCTTATAAACTGATCGAAAAAAGAATCCGAAACATAAGATGATAAGAAGGTGGAAATTAAGATCCCGTCCCACCCCAAGGATAACACCTAACTTAGGTAGGTGGTCAGGGTGTCCAGATGAACTGTATTTTAAAATCCCCTGACTTTTACAGGTTCTCCAAAACATATTTCAAACTTTTACAGTCATTAGACTGTATATTAAAAATATTATTTTATCAAGATCACAATTTAATGTAATAATATTTTTTAGACACACACACATCCTGTCACTCAATGAAGGGGTTAA
Source organism: Timema douglasi (assembly GCA_901482245.1). Classification (NCBI taxonomy): domain Eukaryota; kingdom Metazoa; phylum Arthropoda; class Insecta; order Phasmatodea; family Timematidae; genus Timema; species Timema douglasi. The sequence continues at coordinate 9,091 of CABEEJ010002922.1, forward strand.
AGGATTTCTGCCCAAAGCAATGGGCTATTGCCTGGTTAATGCGATCTAAGTTAGATTTCACTGATATGATATTTACACGTTAAAAGATCACCTTACACAAGTATAGTTGAAAACAGTTGTGAGGCACTTTCCTTTTTAGTTTCTTCTTCCTATATTATTATTATTATTAGCACCGCGTCTTACTACCCGTTCGGGTTATACGCACTTACGTTAATATGTAATGGTAGGGTGATTGTGAGATGAAATGGAGGACCTACAGCTTAACGTGGAATCCAAACCACGGTGGAGACCTGGCATTCCTCACATTCACAAGATGTCTTGTCAGAGGTGAAGGAAGGGTTTGGTAATCAGATAAATCTGTACCGGGACCGGAGATTGAACCCCGGCCACCAGCACAGAAGTCCGACACCTTACCCCTAGACCGCCAGGTCACCCTAACTTCTTCTTATTCGTATAACATAGTCGATGTTCATAGCCACGACGAAGCTTTGGCTCAACACGCGCAGTAGAGGTCTGGAAAGACGTCATGAAAATCACTTGTTGACTTCTAGAATTGAGATTAGTATACCCGACAGGGACAGATGTGCTAAATTAGATTAATAATGGGTATTGTAATGAAATAGATTTTTCATTTCGTAGTAATTAAAATCAAAATCCCCAATCATATTTCAAATTAATGAATAATTTCAGACTATTAAACTAGATGCATTCACATGTGTTATAAAATATTTTCACACACCTGTTTGATAATTTATTCATTTTTATGTTATTTACAACGAATTATTGTCACCAACCAAAATAGCTCTTATGTTCACTGCCTCCCTCCACCCTCTTTCGAATAATGGTGAAACATCACACTCCGAGAAAACTTTCTGTCCTTCTCCCTCCTTTCTGGAAGCTGATGCAAGCATGGCAAAGTAGAAAGAAATAAGAATATTCCAGAAGGAATCCTTTCAAACTATATATCAGATAAATATACTCTTCTGGTCATTCAGTCCACAACCTTGTTGTATAGGAAGGGGACGCGACCATGCCAATCTGTAAGTTCAACATTAAACTGTCGCGCACACAAATATTTGTAATAATTCAGAGTCAAATGTTCTTACAATCCAAATAAAGTACATTTTCTTCAGTGTGATTGCATTCACACACACACATCACACATCACACACACACACACACACACACACACACATATATATATATATATGTATGTGTGTGTGTGTGTGTGTGTGTGTAATGGCATATTGTGTTCTTTGTACGTGAACTAGTTCTTACTGAGGGCCTGTGATTAAAAGGTTTTAAGACAGTTACATGACTGATTATCTTTCTTAGAAATCTTGTCGAGAGCTAACATCCCCCCCACCCCATTTTCCAACAAAACCTCACAAATCCTTCTTCGCACCACACCCCTTAACTAAATTTAAAATAACAACGTTGCCAAGTATACAAAATTAATCAAAACTTTACAAAATATTGCATATAAATTTAATAAACGAGCGTTTAGAAGTTGAACATGATATTTAGGTTAGTATTGTTTACGATGTAACTGTTTGTTTTTATGCGTGGTATTACAGTAATACCGATTTATTAATATTTTAGCCCTGTATCTAAATACCAAACAATTTGTCAACTCTGTCGAGATTAGCTTCTCAATGCTAGTAGAGGACCCCTGGAGTAGGAATATAGGTGTGGGAATCTGAAGGGAGTGATGACTGATGATAGTTAGAAAACAAGTGGGTACGGTGGAGCGCACAGATTTTTTCTCGCTTTTACACATTTACTAAAAACTCGCAAGATTTGCGAAACGAAATAATAGGTCTATGCATTGTTGTAGAAACACTACACCAAGGATCATAAATGAAATAATATCCATTGTTACTTACCTACTCTATAGCATTAGGAACTAGAAACACTGTTACAGAAAAATTGAAAAATGAGAAACATCTTTGTCCACCAAAGAGTGTAAGAATCAAATCCATTTTAAAAGGTGCTAAATGAAAAGTATATATATTTGATTATAGCTCAGAAACTATTGGTTTTATAAAAATATATTTCAAATAAATTATTCTTCTCTTTAATAGTACTACAACTTTACAACGACCAGATATTTCATATCTCAAATAGTTGCGGAGAAATTATGAAAATTAGAAAGTTTTCCTCATGCAAAGTACTCTCGAAGTCATTTTCATGAGAAAAGGAGAATTGACATATTGTTTATAGTAAAAAATAGTTTCTAGATATAAAATTTAATTAAAAGTATTAGAGCGAATTTCAAGAAACTCCATTTTTTCTTTTCTTTTGACCTTCAGTAAACTACCCTTGAATGAATATAAGATTATACATCAAATTCCAAAATCACCTCAGGGGGTCCTTATCAAAACCCCAGATACAAAGTTTAAGTCCAATAGGTAAAATAGTTTCGAATCTAGCCCGAGATACAGAAAGACAGACGGACAGACGGCATTGCGAAAACCACTTTTTTGGTTTCAAGAGGTCATGAAACGTAGACATCTATCAAAATCTCGATTTCGAGTTTTTTGGCGATCACAATACTTTCTCTATGAGCTGTCGAGAGAAAGTAGATGCAGCAGTGAGTCGAGTTTCAATAGGGAAAAGGAAATAAATAAATAATATTTTAATCAGAGAGAGAACCTTTATGTAAGTTTGACAGTATCACTTTGGGAGTTGTCTATGAAACTTACAATAGTATATAAACTTTTGATTTGGTGACCTGGCGGTCTAGGGGTAAGGTGTCAGACTCCTATGCTGGCGGCCGGGGTTCAATCCTCGGTCTCGGCACCGATTTATCTGATTACCAAACTCTTCCTTCACCTCTGACAATACATCTTGTGAATGTGAGGAATGCCAGGCCTCCACCGTGGTTCGGATTCCACGTTAAACTGTAGGTCCTCTATTTCATCTCACAATCACCCTACCATTACACATTAGCGTAAGTACGTATAACCCGAACGGGTAGTAAGACGCGGTGCTAATAATAATAATATAAACTTTTGATAGTTATTTTTCTAACTGTCCAATAGAAGGTTTGGGGAGACTGAGTTTCATTGTCCACCCTGATGCTACACCCCTGCAACAAACAGGTCTGAAGGAAAATAATATCTAATGAAAAATATACTGAAATGGAACCCAGCCATGCACATGCATCGTCATCACAGAACATACGCAATATACTTTTCAATATGTCGAGACCAACATCGGTGGATGCATAGTCTAAGGTGTTACTCTCGTGTTAGACTAGACTGCCAGTGACAGGGAGATTGATGTTCGAATCCTGATCGGGTGTACTAAGGGTGGTTTTCATAAATTGTTTTCCACTCTCCCTCCACGCAAAACTCAATAGCGTAATAAGACGTGGTGCTAATATATATATTTTATTGTTCTAGTTCCTTTCTTTATGATTTCCATTTTATTTCTTCATACCAATTTTGTCATGCAGAGGTGTTTAAAAGCCGTAGGCTTTCTTAACATTTAAAATTAATTTTTCATGAAATGTTCTGGATTATCTTTCCTAAAAATATGGTATGTGTATATTATGGAGTAGCCAACCTGGACCAAAGTTCACCATAATTAGCTTCCAAAGATCGAAATTGACACAATTTGTTTAAAATTTGGTCCCAAACCGGAGTCCATGAAGCGCGAGTTGCACGCAACATACCATTATGTTTTGTTATTCAACAAACATTGGTTGGTTTAGGATAGGCAGGGACTTCGGAACCCGGGGGGGTCTTGGGGTGCTTGAGCCCACCTAGTTTTGTTTTTTTCAGGGAGGGGGAGACCATCTTAACCACCTCCAAAATTTCTTCTCGTGTTGATTCACAATATTGGGTATTTCTTGATGGTTATTTATTATTTATTTTTAAGGAAGGAATTACATTTGTATGTATTTTCTAATTTCTATAATAGCTTTCCATTGTTGTCACAACGCTGAATAAGAGAACTACTATGCCTTAGAATGATTTCTTGTTATAGGGTGTTCATTCAATCTATATTTTAAAATTACCTGACTTTTCCAGGTTTTCCAGAACCAATTTTCAACGTTTTCTGTCACTATATTAAAAAAAAAATTAAGATTGCAATTTAAGGTAATATTATTTTTTGACGCATACCCATTTTGAAATGATGTTACATAATCAGTCCAGGAGTAACACTTTTGGGGCCCCTGTGCCGAGTAGAGCTTGGGGCTCTTAGAGGTTAGTTCCTCAATGAATGATTATGAATCTTACATATAAAACAATACTTCATACATGGATGATTTTATTTAGAGACAAACTTTTTTTCGGGTTTGCCAAAAGCAAAGATTGCGTTAATTTTTATGCATGCACTGTCGGACTCCACATAATACCAGGCTGCCAGCGGCCTTCGATCAGAGAATTCCTTCCTAGATTAGTTTTAAATATATATATATATATATATATATATATATATATATGTTAATATATATCAATATAATAGTATCACAAAATAAATATGATAAGTCAAAGTAATTTATTTGCCAGGTGTGTGGGGGGCCCCCTAACCTCGGGGGCCACTCACTGTGTGCCTTAATCCGGGCCTGCACACAATGAGGTGTTTGAAGATATCAGCCTACAGCGCTGGCCTGCCGGATCCCGCCATCCAAGTTAGATTTCAGTGAGATAATATCGAGACATTAAAAGATCACTTTATACCTGTAAAGCGACACTTTTTTTTTTAGTTTCTTCTTCCTATATTGTAATCATTTCTTGCACATAGCACAACTCATGACTCAACTTTGACTAAAGACATGCGGTAGACGGGTGAAAAAACAACTTGAAAATCACACGTTCACCTTGAGAATGGTCAAATGGGAAATCTGTGTTAAATAGATTCGAGGTGTATACGTCTTAACTGGAAGAAATATGTTATTTTTACTATTATAAATAAAAGTTGTGTTTTTTTTAAGTGGAAATTCCAGAAATTATTTCACGTTCCCTGACTCTTAAATGACTTTACCCGGTTTTAGGTCGCTGGATAACCTGTTGTAACAAACACATTGCTGCTAAAGTATGAACAGGTACAGCCCAAATTTCATATAAAGGGCTTATCTGACAGCTTGAAGAATTCCTAAGATTCCCTTTGATGTGTTCAAAATGTCTTGTGATATTCAGTTTTCACTTTTGTTAGATATTATCAATATCTATCAAATAAAATTGATAAAATAGCAACATTTTATTAATTTTTATCCTCCCACCCCCAAATAACTGTTCATGTACGGTCCTGAACAGTAGCTGTGAAACTTATTTTTGGAGGGAAGGGAAGTGGAAAGGAGGGGGGCGTTAGGAAAAAGATGGTTTTTGAGGAACTTGTCCCTCTGAGGGTGTCTTCACACCATAAACTTTTCGGAGCATATTTCTTAAAGCAAATTTTTGAAGATGTCTTAGGAAGCTTGGTTCTCGCCTGGAAAATCTTTGAAATTTGGATGCCCTAGAAGCAACTTAGAATGTTCCCCACCTGGATATTTATTGGTAATTATACTCCTATGATACTATTTTGTGTGGTCCTCTCCAAGAATATTTTTGAAAGCTAGATTCCTCTAGAAAGTTCAAAGAGTCTTATGCATGGCCATCTTCATTCAGCTTCATACTCGAAAATATAATGGGAGTTAAATAAATCTAGGGTGACCTGGCGGTCTAGGGGTAAGGTGTCAGACCTCTATGCTGGCGGCCGGGGTTCAATCCTCAGTCCCGGCAAAGATTTATCTGATTACCAAACCCTTCCTTCACCTCCGACAAGACATCTTGTGAATGTGGGGAATGCCAGGCCTCCACCGTGGTTCGGATTCCACGTTAAACTTTAGGTCCTCCATTTCATCTCACAATCACCCTACCATTACACATTAGCGTAAATGCGTATAGCCCGAACGGGTAGTAAGACGCGGTGCTAATAATAATAATAAATAAATCTAGGTGAGCGGGAGGGGGTGGGGGAGTGAACTTCCTGTGCTTCCCCCGGTTCCCCACCGGCCCCCCAGGTACGTGATTGTCTTACCGAATAGCGCGAGCAGCCAGAAGACGCCGATGATCCCATTACTATCCATGTCGTGTTCCTCACACTGTCCACTGTCCGTGCTGATACTGAACTATTGACTCCCGACTGCTCGTGTCACGCACCCACCACCGGCTAATAGCCCCCCCCCCCCTTTAGTGACGTCACGACGCTTGGGAAGTTACAAATCGAGACTCGCCAGCTCCGATATGGTTTGATTCATAACATTCCACATTCAGCAAAAGCGCTAGAATAGGGATGTTCTCGATTCATAGGCCTTGGATCGATTTAGATGAATAGGTCAGGCATGCATCGATACTGGCAAACAATCGAGTGCATTGAATCGATATTATCAAGATCGATCCAATGATTTACATATAAAAATTATTATTGTTATTATTATTAGCACCGCGTCTTACTACCCGTTCGGGTTATACGCACTTACGCTAATGTGTAATGGTAGGGTGATTGTGAGATGAAATGGAGGATCTACAGTTTAACGTGGAATCCGAACCATGGTGGAGGCCTGGCATTCCCTACATTCCCAAGTTGTGATTAATACACGTCTTGTCAGAGGTGAAGGAAGGGTTTGGCAATCAGATGAATCTGTGCCGGGACCGAGGATTGAACCCCGGCCGCCAGCATTAGTCTGACATACATATAAAAAGTTTGCTTTGATTATATTTCAAATATAAATAAGCGTATATTTTACGAAATAAAACATAACAAATAAAAAATATGTGCATTCATAATATGCTTAGCTAAACTTTTTACATTCAATTTGCTATCTAAGTTTTTTTTAGCACCGTGTCTTACTACCCGCTCGGGTTATACGTTTATTTACTAATTGCGTGTGGTTCTAAGGATCATGAAGGTTATATTTAAAGGAAGTGTACCCACATTTTCGTGGAGGGAAAGTGGACAACTATTTTGTAAAAAAACACCCCCAGTACACCCGACCGAGATCCGAACCACGATCTTTCCGTCATAGGCAGTCTAGTCTACTGTGAGAGTAGCGCGTTAGACCACGTGGCCACCGAAGCGGTCTTGTCATCCAATATTACTGTAGTATAAATAATGTTAATATCGTAAACTAACCTACATTTAATTTTGATGATTATATTACATATAAATATATATTATATATTTGGAAGAAGGTATAGCAAAGTTGGATAGAAACATATAAAAAGGATGAACACAATATGGCTTTTACAATGAAAATAAGAACACAGTTCACACTTTACACTGCTGCCAATGTACAAAGAGGTAATGGCCAATAGTCACTGCCCAATCCCCCGCCCTAAGTTTCATTCTATCGAAACTCATCAGGGACGAGTGGGAAACGCGCAACGCCACTTCCTAAAGGAGGAAACAAAAAATATAAAAGGGAGAAAATGGAAAATTGTAAAGAATGATAGGACACATAGATAGGAACATGTAAACGGTATTACATAAAGGACAAACACAGGAAAAGGACATTGAATGCGAATATATTTAATAATATACTAATTTGTGTCCCAGCATCACAACTTTGGCTTCGAAATGTTCAGAGATGAACAAAAAGAAAAAAATTCTATGCCATTTTTTAATATATTTGTTTTGTCTCCTTCGATTGTTCGATTCGATATTTTTAAAATCGCCAGAGAAAGAATCGATTAGTGAATCATATCGAATCTTTGAGTCGTTCTAAGAAAATCGGTTAATTGCGCTTAAAAAAAATTGATCTTTGTACAGATCGATCCGAGATCGAGAATCCCTATACTAGAATATTGCTTCCAAGTCATTTTAGAACCGCGACCCAATTTTCGGTGTGCTGAAGATGTGTTTTATTGATACTATCCATCTCCTCGCACAGCCTTTAAAATAATAGCTACTACATGGCCCTGACTGGATGAAGTTCACGATTTTCACGAAAGGGTTCTAAATCAGGAGTCGGCCACCTTTTTTTGGACCTCGATCGACTTACAAACTTAACAAAGGCTCCGTGAGCACGCTTCGTTTTTCCCTACTTTCACTTTTTTATATACAGATTACATATTTGTTTTATTTCTTAGACTCAAGTTTCCTCAAATACTTACGTCTACAACCTTCTAGAAGTAAACTTTACTTTTAAATCCGTAGCTGTGGCCAGCCTGTGACCTGGGCCAATTTGTTATTCAAGCTGTATATTTCTCCTCTACCGGCTGGCCAGGCCTGTCGTAGTTTCATATGCCTTATAATCTAACTTAAGACTAGGACAGACACAAAATTCAATGTGAAAGGGTAAACCCACACTTTCATCAATGATAAATTTTCGGCTATGCCGGGTATTGAATCCGGGCCACTTAGCTCAATAGACAATACACGCTACCGTGTCTAATTGTTAGTAGAACTAGAAGCGTTAAAACGTTTGTTCATAAACCTCCACTAAATTGGTGGGTAGACTGTAGAGTATAGCTATTGGGTCACACCATCTTTTGAGATCGTGTTAAGTTCGTTTGAAGCGTCCAATTTCCCTAAGGGGTAGTTCAAGTATTACGTAGGCACCTTAGGGGGTCAGGGGTCAGAACAATGCTTACGTAAGACAAAGAAAGAGGGGTAAAATTGAGGGAGGGTGCATCGTAAGCTGCTTGGACTTCGGGCATTAATGAAGATGCTGAGTAGCTAAACAAGAACGTAGTGGAGAAGCCTGTACAAGTAAGTCAAAGATTGAGTGACGTAGTCCTTCCTACCCCCCAATAGAAACATAATAATGGAAAGTGTTGAGACGTGGATTCAAGGACCTTGGTCATCGGGTTAAATTGAGTTTAGGGTGGAGTTTTTTTTCATAAATATTATATTCATGTATTCACTAATAATAATTATTTTTATAGCTTTAATTAAAAGTAAATTAAAATTTTAAACTTTTATAATGTTATAACTTGTTTTAATTTTACCTGTTCAATAAATTTAAATTCATTGTATACCAGTGTTGATTGTCAATTATTTTGCAATATTAATCTACACCTCTTTGTTAATAATTATCAGAAATTTATAAATTGCACGCATTTTAATTTTTTTTATCATCGAATATTACTACAGTGGCCCCATAACTTCTTTGGTGCTGACTGACAGCTCACAGCTGACTTCTGACACTCAATATTTAGGTATATACCTAAATGTTGAGTGTCAGGAGTAAAAGCTACTAAACACATGTTTTTGCAGATCATATGGTCCGGCGTAGGGATACATAATTTGGTCTGGTAAATTTTCAAAGATCTTAGCTGTCCGCTGTGAGCTGTCAGTCAGCACCAAAGAAGCCATGGGGCTACTGTACCTGTTCAAGCTATAGGCAAAATTGCATGAAAAAATAAATGGTTATTTCTGCGAACAAATAAAAAAAGTTGACAAATCCTAGGTAAGAAATAGAGGAGGGGGGTTTCAGGCATTTGCTTGTTTTTGCTTACAAGCGGGGGGAGGATTTAAAAATGGCCAAAAATGTGCTTACGTAATACTTGAACGCCCCCTAAACGTTGTATAAAGTAATGTGAAGGTGTAATATATTTAGTGAACCAAGTGTACATTCTTGTAAGAGCAGTGGAGGGATGGCTGCAAGCTGGCACTATCATGAACCAATAACCGTTGATAAGAAAACAGCTTCGTTTACACACACTTTGACCTGAAACTGATTGCACGACACAGGTCACAAGCAATGGCGTACAAGAGTGGGTCCAAATGCATCACAAGCTAATCCATATACGTCCGATAGGGACAAATGGCTAAATATTAATTTTACAGTGATAAACCTTGTTTATTTATTTAATTTTTCCTATTGAGACTCACCATACTTTGTAACAAATTTTTTCCCCCTAGTGTCATCACTTCTTCAAGATCCCCTTTCTATATCCCTACTATATATTATTATTATTATTATTAGCACCGCGTCTTACTACCCGTTCGGGTTATACGCACTTACGCTAATGTGTAATGGTAGGGAGTTTGGTAATCAGATAAATCTTTGCCGGGACCGAGGATTGAACCCCGGCCGCCAGCACAGAAGTCTGACACCTTACCCTTAGACCAACAGGTCACCAGGGCTACTATATACCTCGAGGAGAATTTAGTCTCAAAAGAGTCGACACATTGAATAGGTTTGTGTGAGTTGTTCAATGTGTGTGCTGGGATTTTGATTGCTCCTAATGACTGGAAGAATTCGTTCATTGTTTCTTTGTACAAAGGCAAAGGTAGTAAGAGTGAATGTAGGGATTATAGGGCAATTAGTTTGTTGAGCATTTCAGGCAAAGTTTTTGAGAGAGTTCTAATTAAGAGGGTCTGTAAAAAAACTTTGGTCAATATTTAGGGAGTGCGATGTGGTTTCATACCAGGTAGAGGTGGCATGGATCAGACATTTGCATTGCAGCAAGTGATTGTGAAATGTATGGCAGTAAGGAGGAACAGTAGTGTGAGCGACCGTTGATAGCAGCGCTGTGATTGGCTGTTATTTATATCACTGGCTCAGTACTGTGCATTACACTCCACCCTCCCAAGTTTGACCCCCTTTCCACATCCGTGTTATTCCCTGCACTCCTAATTTGGTTTTTCGCCAGCACCCTGGGGCCCCAGGGCCCAGGTCATTACTCGGCCTCCTGGGTGGTAAGGATCAAGGGACATTGCCCACCCCTACATTAGCCAGACCGGGTGTTTGGGTTTGGGGGCATAGTCCCAAAAGGGACATGGCCCAGCCTGGACGGTTGGTGGTTTGTCACTACAGAGCTACAGGTGCATTGTGTAGGCCTGGTTGGTAATTGAAAACGTGTCACCACAGGTTATAGAATGTTTATTCTACGAACATCAAACATTACCAGATTGAAAGTACTTTATTAACTGGAATATTAATATGAACTAAAAAAATAAATAAATATCAGGCAAGAACAAATTATATCAACAAAACTACCAATATATGCATAAAAAAAGTACCAAGCTCATGATGAATAAATGTTCAATTGCTATACCAACAGTAATTAGCTCTCATCACTCTGCACTGACTCAGTACAGTGCCGTGATTTTTCCTTCCACCCCCTTTTCCCATTCGCGAGAACACTTACTGTCATTCCCTGCACCCCGGGGCCCCTGCATTGTGGATGCCTGGTTACGATTGAGCTCTCAGCCACCCTTTCACAAACTGGTTGCATTTTTTTATTCATACCCCCACCCAGCCTGTGATGTAGGTCTCAGAGGCTTAGTCCAACATTTTGGGGGGCAAGGACCACCACCTCCCCTTAATAGGCCTGAGACCTTAACCGAAACAAACTAGAGAGCAGATGCTTGGGAGATTTTTCCTGCCTCTCGATGGGTCAGGGATCCGGACAATGGAGCACATATAAGTGAGGTCTGATAATCAACCATCCATTACGACTTGAGTTGTGTGTGTGTGTGTGTGTGAGAGAGAGAGAGAGTTAGAGATAGATCCTGTCACAAACACATTTGGAGGGGGAGTGATGATCAATGAATCAAATTCATTAAATTATCACACAACGTGTACATCCTGATGAAACGGATTTTCGTTTGAAAATGTTTCGGGATTTTACCTGGAGGAAGAACTACCAACAGTTTACTAAGCAGGGATTTGATTCCAACCTCCCCACCAGAATTAGATGAGCCTGACAATTAAACTGCATGCTCATCAGGATTTTACCCTCGATATCTGTCACAGGGTTAGCGACGCTAATGTCTGTTAGAACGGGCGTCCAACCAAATGCTTTCTTCCCGTAGTTAGTGTACCCCGCATTTGCAGGTCCCCCGCCAGAATTATATGAGCATAACATTTAGACAGCGTTCCCAAAGGGATTTGAACCTCGATATCTTTCGCAGGGCTAGAACCGCTAATGTGTGTTAAAACGGTCATCCAATCAAATGCTTTATTACCGTGGTTGAGTGCACTCCACATTTTCGAAAGCGAAAAATAAGACAAAATCAACAAAAAATCAGTTAAAACTGGTCGACCAAATATTCCGGTTGATATAATTAGACCAGGTATAATGTGTACCAACATTTGGTTCAGGAAAACCCTACAAGCATGTCCCACAACTGGCGGATTCCTGAGAGTATATCAGCACTCGTTGGATGCGCGAGAACAATTGATTGGTAAATATATGGTGTTTTCATGAATTGACCGCTAACCGTCGCCAAATTGGCGGTTCGACAATTCGAGATAAGAATAATCACGGGAACCCCTGCGGTGACAGTTTGCCGGCTCAACAAGACAAGTCGAGACCGGAATATATCACGTACTTGAAACCCCGAGGTCATTGACCCTTTTCATCTCGTACCACCGCGAGACCACGTGACGTCGATTGTAGGAGGAGGGGGTAAATGTAATGGGGGGCTCGTTTGGTCGTCTGTTTATAAGCGTTTGTAGAGATCCATCCGCCACCACCTTTCATGATGCCACAACCTCCACCTCCACCCTAGAGTCACCCGAGTACTCACCGCTAGAGCCACCTGCGTGCCTACCACCAACGGAGGAGGAAGTAAAGTCCGAAGAACCTATAAATCTCGAGGATTTAACAACGTACAAAACTTACTCAAATGTTAAAATTATGGGTGAAACGCCCGATGACTACATAATTGGTTTGGACACTTTCAGTGGGGGAGCAGAATTGTATCCATTCGGAATGGTATCCATTCGGAATGGTATCCATTCGGAATGGTATCCATTCCGATAGTTTTGTAAAAAACTGCTTTTGTGAAAAATCGGAATTGTATCCACTGGAATTATATCCACTAAAACTGGAATTGTATCCACTCGGAATGGTATCCATTCCGATAGTTTTGTAAAAAACTGCTTTTGTGAAAAATTGGAATTGTATCCACAAATGGCCGACTTGAGGTTTAACAGAAGGAACGTTTAACTTACAAACTTTGTCACACTTCTGGTAGAGGGCAGCAGGATGAAATCTTCTTAACTTACTAATTGTATACTAGAGTGCAGCCTTGTCTAAAAATATTTTCTTAAACATGAAGTATTCATTCTCTTTAAAGATTGCACTGCATACTAGAAAATTAATTTGCAATCTTATTTAACTAGTAAGATTTTTTTTTTCAGGTCAATACATTTTAAAGTATGTATAGACTTCTATAATTTTAAAGAGATAAATCAATTATTTTATTTGGCAACAGACTTTAACCACTATGTTAAAAAATTGATGTCAAACCCGGCAAAAGGTTGGAAACCACTAAACTAAGCTCGCATTTCACCCACAGGTTAATGTTCGAATTATACATGTGAATTGGGCATTTTCCTCTTCATACTCATCAAAATGTTAGTGATGGATGTTATAATTTATCAATATATTTTATGGCCAGGAGATTTTAAAAAGTGACTTGATCATCGTTGTAGATGTTAATTCTCGACAATTAGCTATGGTTAAACTCTATAATTTAGGCTAAGAATGGAAATACTAGGCTTAATAAGATTAACCTAACTCAGATCAAAACAGCCAATGATCATTTGATTTCGACGTCTGTTTATGAAATTTTCGATCTGTCGTCTTTTATATAATGCGTGAGAGAGAAATAAATTTTCGAGTATTTTCTTTTTCTTTTAACACTTGATAAGAAACGCAAATTTTTAATATATGTCAGGCTATATTTATTATATTTCGTGTGATGAATTGTTACTAAAATATCTAAATATCATAAATATGTACAAAACCTTTATAAATTTATGGGACAAATAATGAATACCGATAGGTCGTCTCGCTCTTAGATTGTAGTAGATGCGCTTATAGATAGTTACGTCTCTTTCTATCCCATTGGTATCCCTGTTAACGCAATTCTTTTTCTAATCAGCGGAGTTTCAATTACGTAGCTTAAAAATAAACACAATCATTTATACGAAATAAGCACCCAATATTTATTATACAACATTCACTGATGCACCTAATGAACGCAATATATAAAAAAAAAACTTATTCTTAAACCACTTTTTTTCAACCAAATTATGAAAATTAACATTGTCTTTCAGCTTCAAAAGTATATATATTAATATCACGCCATAGTTTGGGAAATACAGTAATTTTATAGTGGTTGTAATAATTGTGGTGAACATCGCTTGCAAATACTGTCACCGTTAGTAATGAAGTTGGGGCTCGAATCTGTAACGAAACACCTAGCATAAATTCAACACTACCACAGTTGGTAGTGGGTGTGCCAACCAAGCTAGGCGTCCTGAGTTCCATTACCTATATGGTCATAGATGTATTATTGATAAAATGTCGAATGGGGCTTGAATATTGTTCTAAATCGTGCGCTGATAAGAGTATGACTGAAAAATGAACTGTTTGGGAAAAAAGATTTTGTATTAAAATAACACGTTAAGCATGCCACCCAATATTGTGTATTATATCTTAAGATAAAAAAAGGGAGCAACTATTTTTACTTGAGTATTTCTGGAAGAATCGAATACAGCCGATTACGATACACAAAAGGTGTAGTCGACTACTTTTACTCGATTCTTCCCATCACTAGAGCTCACTGAGCATAGGACATGAGCAAAGCAGTGCTGCCAATTCACATTAATAAAATTCTTGCCAGAATTCATAAACAGTGTCTCGTTTCTCACTAGATATGAATAAATTAAAGCTAGATTTTCAATAATCATTTTTTAACATAGTGGTTAAAGTCTGTTGCCAAATAAAATAATTGATTTATCTCTTTAAAATTATAGAAGTCTATACATACTTTAAAATGTATTGACCTGAAAAAAAGAATCTTACTAGTTAAATAAGATTGCAAATTAATTTTCTAGTATGCAGTGCAATCTTTAAAGAGAATGAATACTTCATGTTTAAGAAAATATTTTTAGACAAGGCTGCACTCTAGTATACAATTAGTAAGTTAAGAAGATTTCATCCTGCTGCCCTCTACCAGAAGTGTGACAAAGTTTGTAAGTTAAACGTTCCTTCTGTTAAACCTCAAGTCGGCCATTTGTGGATACAATTCCGATTTTTCACAAAAGCAGTTTTTTACAAAACTATCGGAATGGATACCATTCCGAGTGGATACAATTCCAGTTTTTGTGGATATAATTCCAGTGGATACAATTCCGATTTTTAACAAAAGCAGTTTTTTACAAAACTATTGGAATGGATACCATTCCGAGAGGAGACAATTCCAGTTTTAGTGGGTATAATTCCAGTGGATACAATTCCGATTTTTCACAAAAGCAGTTTTTTACAAAACTATCGGAATGGATACCATTCCGAGTGGATACAATTCCAGTTTTTGTGGATATAATTCCAGTGGATACAATTCCGATTTTTAACAAAAGCAGTTTTTTACAAAACTATTGGAATGGATACCATTCCGAGAGGAGACAATTCCAGTTTTAGTGGGTATAATTCCAGTGGATACAATTCCGATTTTTCACAAAAGCAGTTTTTTACAAAACTATCGGAATGGATACCATTCCGAGTGGATACAATTCCAGTTTTTGTGGATATAATTCCAGTGGATACAATTCCGATTTTTAACAAAAGCAGTTTTTTACAAAACTATTGGAATGGATACCATTCCGAGAGGAGACAATTCCAGTTTTAGTGGGTATAATTCCAGTGGATACAATTCCGATTTTTCACAAAAGCAGTTTTTTACAAAACTATCGGAATGGATACCATTCCGAGTGGATACAATTCCAGTTTTAGTGGATATAATTCCAGTGGATACAATTCCGATTTTTAACAAAAGCAGTTTTTTACAAAACTATTGGAATGGATACCATTCCGAATGGATACAATTCAGTCCCCTCCTTTCAGTAACGTCTTTCTTCCAAAGTCTCTCTATTATTTGGATTGTAAGCAATTTAAATCTAAACCACGCTGTATGACATATCTCTGAGGACAAGTGCGATGTTTAAAAGGGAATTAAAAAAACTAGGCGTGATCGCTGAATATAATATGTTGCCATAGCCTTATTTCACTGCGTTACTAGTTTCACAAACTCTGCTGACGTTATCGGAGCTAGCGGCGACATATTGGTGTAATATTTTCGGCATTTTTAAACACTTTTACTCTGTGAGAAGGGAACCTGTATAAATATTTTATAATATTCTCAAGATAACTCAGTTTGTGAGTAGAGGGCATTGCTGCTTGAGCGACAGTGTTTTCTCCCAGGGATATTTATTTACACAATTTCTTTCGCCAGATCTCCAGTTACCATTATGTCATTTACATGTAGTATTTGTGAGCGGTCCTACGCAAAGCTCTCCAATCGTATTCACCACAAACATCATTGTCATCAAACGACCTCCAATCCTGCTCACCAGGATGCCTGTTGGGACGAGGAGGTAATGTGCAGTGCATTAGACCAGACCGGGAAAGAGGAATACAACCGTGTCAAGTGCTTAAATGAACTTGAGAAAAACAAAAGCTATAACGTTGTGCTATATCGGAAGAGGCTAGCAATGAACCTAATGTTATTGTGCTTGATGGTGTGGGAAGAGTAAGAATGCCAAGTAAAAACTTTGGAGACATTGTCAATATGTGTTTTAGCGCCTCTCAGCGTGTCCTGAACTATTTTGGAGGTGACTCCTACTCATTTTATAGATGGTAGAAGAGATGATATTCTATTTTTATGTTTTTTATTAGGTAAAGAGTGATTATAATATGTTTTTTCTATCACAATTATATAATGAATGCTGCATTCTAAGCTTTTAACCTTGTTACAAAACGTAAAGAAGAGGATGGTTTGGCTTACCACTTCTGCCCAAGTTGACTCATCACGACAAGGCTACACGCAACAACAACATCGTGGCACGGCTTATTTCAGACTAACCTGTGGGATCATAGTTCGCTGCTCACCTCTAATTGTGCCTCGCCCAAGAAAATAATAGACAGTCAATATGCGCAGGTTGGGTGCGCACCGACAGCTGTGATTGGAAGACAACGGAACTATTATTCGGTGCGCGTTTGAATTATGCCTAGACTGTGTGAGCATGTTCCAGAACAGTACTACCCCCTTACCCCTCTACCCATTCATGCTTCCCGTGCTTTGAGAACACATGACCCCAAGCGTGTGTATATGTTACAGGAAAAGTATATTGTTAGGGAGAGTTGACTCGGCCTAGGTAAAGTCGACTCTTACTAAAAGTACCAGTAAAAGTTGATTGAGAATAAACAGAGAATAAACAGATCAACTTTACCTAGGAAGAGTTAACTATGCCTGCTGTGGTTTAGTAAAAGTTGATTCCACGATGTTGCTGGTTAGGTTAGGTTAGGTTAGGTTATATCTCTCTTTTTATTATAAAGGTTTTGCTTTTTTATTTGTTTTTTATTAGGTAGTAGACCGTTTCCTTGCAAAAAGTCAACTTTTACTAACTCAAGGTAGTAAGAGTATACTTTCCCTAAGTACAGTCAACTCTGACTAGTAAATGTTGATCGAAATTCATCACTTTTCGCTTTTAATCAACTTTTACTAAAAAGACCAGTAAGAGTCGACTTTACCTAGGCTGAGTCGACTCTTACTGGAGAATATACTTTTCCTGTAACATATATAATGGCTGGACTCGGTAGTGACAGTACACATTGCACTACAATCGCTTGGTGAGGCACTTTGGTCTTGGATAGATTTAGCTTTGTTTATTTATAAATTCAGTTTGGCATTAATCCTTCAAAATTACCAGTTTGGACGTTAAATAATAAATTGAATTTATTTATTTATACCGGGTCTCCTGAATTTCTCTTAAGGGCTATAGTTAAACGTAATATTGTTGCACGGTTGGACCCAAAACATTTGTCTGATAGGGAAACTCTTTTATCCGCTTCACGGATGGGTTTACATTTTTGAGCACCGCCATTTTAGGTCCTGTGTTGTATTTGGTTGTATTATATTGTAATTTTGTCAAATCTTATGTCTTAAGATTATGCCTCGTGTTATTAATGGGGAGTTATTTGTTATTGTTAAACATCGGAGATTCATTATTTGTTGCTCAAATCAGAGGCCGCGAGTTGGCGTGTTTATGCTTTTAACTCTAGTTGAAATGTTTAACGTTAGTTTTCCTAGCTATAACGAATATTTATATTTTTGTTGTATATTTCTATTACGCCCATTTATGGCTGTTAAGGTATTCTTTTATCTAGAACATTTTGTCTATTACTCTGATAAATTGAGAGTCGCCGATGGTGACTAGCTAATATCCTTTTGATATTACCATAGTCTAGGGTTTACTTTCACCATCTTTCATTGTTATTGTTGTCCATACCAGATTTGTGCGAAGATAAATTTAATCATAATTGTTTAAAGTATTTGTTTGGCCATTTATGAACTTGGGGAGGCGTCCCACATTTTTATTGTATTATTATTACTCTTCGGCCATTGTGTATGGATACAACGCCTAACGATGGGCATGCCTCACTCTCTCATAGAGCCTTTGTCATTTTGTTGAATAAAAATAAAACTTTCTTGTAACTAACCTGTCTGTTATTTATGGGTATAATAGTAAATAAATAGGGGACAACTTAATTACCTGTAGTGGTCACAAGGCTTAAATAATAATAATAATAATAATAATATTTCTGATTGTCAAAAAACTCTATGTTGTTGTGGCTGCACTCTATGAACGTTTTAAATTAAATCAATTAATTGCTGTTTGTCAATAAATAACAAGTAAGAAAATGTTATTATATTTTTAATTCTTAGAACATGCTGTTTGGAAATCTTTGGATATTCAAAGACAGGGAAGAGATAACAATATACACGTGACAACTTTGACGGAATGAAATATCAAATAACGCAGACCAGTAAATATTACCCTTTCTTGTTTACAAATGTAAGTTAATATAAAGCCAGGAAAAAATACAAAAGTTTGCTTGATTGTATAATATATATGTTAAAATTAGTAGAAAGAATAAACAATTATATTATTGCAAACAGCTTCACTTTAGATAGCATTTATAAATTTAACTAAATTTAGTTTAAGGTAAGGTAACAAGTTCACACACACATCTAACACGTTCATTTATAAATTGTGACTGCTGTGACAGTAGAATGATACCCAAGGAGAAAGTAAAAAGGAATAATTTTGAGGGTTGGATAGCAAATTCACACACAAGATTTAACATACTCATTTATATTTAACAATTGTAACTGTTTTGATGGTAGAATACCGGCCTAGTCGTAAATCCCGGGATATTCAAATACTGGGAGGGAGTAGCAACGTACACATGACAAGTTAGTTTGCTTGTTGGAAGAGTATCAAAATTAATGGTTGATTATGAGGTAAAATAAATTACAAACACAGATTTTATTTTCGAATAAGGTCTCAACTATATTTGTTGACGTAATAATATTAACTTTACATAAATTAATATGTTATCTCAATACAATTATTATGGGGACCTTGAATACAATATTTTAAAACAATCAGAATGGTAAAGTTGGGAGAGGGTAACAAGATTAATTTAATAGGTATGATATCATAAACATGTCAAACAAAACAAGTTTTATTTTCAGAAATATTCTAGTGGTCTCAAGTAAAAAAATTAGAGGAGGTGTGCCCGCATTTTCACAGAGGAAGAGTGGAAAACCTATTAGAAAACCTTCCTAAATACGCCCGACGTGGATGAAAGAATTTATAAAATCGCCTTTAAGTTAAATACTATGGCATGGATTTGTTTATAATACCCCCTGAATATGTATTAAAATATATAATGTCTGTTTACAATACTCACAGAGCCTCCCATCGTTCTAAATATCTAATATTTATTACAAGAAGAAAGTAAGGTTGTAAATGTGAGAGTGCTGTTAATGCAGATGATGCCGTATTAATGGCTGATAATGAAAGTGACTTGCAGAACTCATTGGTGAATACATCGTTTAAAAAACGTGACAGGACAATGGATCTTCGTTTGAATGTTTCCAAAACTAAGGTGATAGTTTTTGATAAGGACGAATCAAGAAATGATTGCCAGCTTGGTAGAAATGGTAAACTGTTGTTGTTCTAACAAGTGAATGATTTTTTTGTAACTGGGCAGAATGTTCTGTAAAAATGGAAGGTTAAATGTTAAAATCTACAGACGATAGGACGAGTGAATGCATCTTGGAGAGTAGTAGGATGTATGCGAACTAAAGCAAAGAATGAAGTATTATAGAAAGAAGAAAATATGGTAGTATATGAGAGTGTATTAATGCCAATTTTTTTTTATGGATATGAAGCGTGGGTTTGTCAGTAGAAACACAAGAGCAAGGTGAATACTGTTATAATGAGATATCTAAGACATGTATGTGGAAAAACTAATTTTTTGAGCTAGATGTACAGTTTCTTGCCTACCCCATGAGGGAACGCGTATGTGTGTGTGTGTGTGTGTGTGTATACATGTATGTATGTAAGTATGTATGTGTATGTGAGTGCGTGTGTATATTATACGTATGTATGTGCATGTGTGTGATGTGGGATGTGTGATGCCCTCCCCCACCTCACTCTCGCTGAAAGGTTTGACATGCAATCAGTGGCGGCTGGTGATGTAAAAATTTGGGTGTTCACAAAATCTAAATTATAATGAAGAGTATTTTGTAAACATACACATAATTAGTTTAATCATATAAAGAAAATACCAACATAAAGATACGGGCCTATATACGGTTATATATATATATATATATAGAGAGAGAGAGAGTTAAATAAACATATCACATGCAAATGTAATAATATATCTATGGCAAAAACTGAAAAACTTCTAAAGAACCTGAACAAGATTTCAGAATTTCCATTGTTTACCCAGTATTGGCTTTTATTATCAATGATTTAAAGAAAATATTCGATGCAGCAGATACCATAATGTGAATTGTTCTCACCCATTTTAAACTTCCAGAACTTAGATGATGGTCACTTTGATATAATTTTTGATATTATTGTGTTTTTATTATTTAAATCCGTATAGTTTTTTTAAAAATAAATATTACTTTTGTGTCATTTAAACTGACTTATTTTATCCTAAATCCCTTAGATAGCATCACACTTCCTTTAACCTTGTTGGTAGCATGGACGTCGTTGGTGGGGAGAACGGGGGGTACACCCCTCCCCCAATAACTCAATGGGGGCCATAGGTCCCCCCCAATAATCAAATCATTTACCTTATATGAGAAATTTTAGTTAGTTGAACTGTAATAATGAAATAATTAATAAAGTAACTTATACATTACAAACAGAAAATAACAATTCCCAACCGACTCGATTCGATAACTAAACAATCATAGGGTTTACAGCATTTCGTGAAATACTACAATCTCCTATTTCTCCTCATCTCACTTCCTCTAAACATCTCAGTTTATATCAGCAGTATGCTAAACATAACGACTTCTAGCCTGCATGCCATGCTACAACATACCACAGTAGTGCGCAGATTGAAAACAATCGGTTCGGGACACTGCCACACTTGTCTCGACAGCCAGTTAACCATACCGTACATAAACACGGCTATAACAACCGCTATTTCAGTTGCCTCGCCAGACGCACTAGTGGCTACGCACCATAGCCTACGCCGCGGTATACTTAATTATTAGTTATTGTGTGCATAAACGCTGGGTGTAATAACAAAATCAATAAGTTTATAATTAAAACTAAACCGATCACACACAGATACAGTGGTCAGAATCTCCAAACCGGACTTGTACAGTCCCCCAAGGAAAAAAATCGGGAGAGTATAGTGGTGCAAGCACGAACATTGAACTGCCACTTAGTGAGTGTAGGCCTTCTGCTTCTAGTTTTAAACCATTTCCGTCAAGCCAGTACCAGTCAGAGTCGAAGATTGTACGTCTAGAAGAATATTCTCTTACACCTCGACCTTAGGTTAGTGTTTCTCTTGATTGCAACCAACCAGCAGTTGTTCCTGATGGATTTACAGGTCAAAAGATTAAAGGCCGCCGCCTTACATTTAAAACAAGTTGGTATAGAGACTTCAAATGGATGCATGTAATAAATTGTATTGATGGTGAGTGCTGTTTTTTTTTGTAATCGATTTGCTATTTTGCGTCCAGAAAAGAATTTAGCAACAAAAATGGATGAAGCCTTCACGGTTTTAAAAACCGAAAAAGAGCAATTGAAAAGTTTAAGACCCATGAAAAGTCTTTATCCCATAGCCAAGCTGTTTTGAGTTTTCAATAGATGAAAGCACATGCAGAGAAACAATTTTCAATACAGAAAGTAGCTCGGCAGAAAATTGCCTCTGAATGTTTGCTAGTAATTCTAAGTCCATTGAAATAACTAGCTACGCCGGGATTGGCTGATAAAGGTCACTTAAATAGTGAAGGCAATTTAACAGAGCTCTTAAAACTAACTAAGAATATTCCCCACATGACTGTTTGGCTGCTGCAAGATCGATGGAAAATGACACACCCAGAAATACAGGATGAAGTGCTTGAAATATTCAGACATAATAAGTCAAAATTTTGTGTGATAAAATCAAATAAAACTATCCCCTGATATTTTCTGTCTTAGGTGATGGTATATGGGAGGTTTCAGGACTTGAACAATAGTGTGTTTGTGTTCGATGGGTGGATAAAAATGTGAGGCCTCAAGGTTTCTTCCAGGTATCATCAACAATTGGTGAAGCGATCTCGGGACTCATACAGTTAGTTACCTCTTACTTTCTTTCGTGGAAAAACTTACGGCGGAGTTAGAAATATGATTGGTCTACAGAAAGGCGCTCAAGCACTTATCTCATAAGCAACCATTAGCGCCATTTATGCATTGCAGTGCACACTGTATTAATTTGGTAGTTATGGAGTGCAGTGAAGTACCAAAACAGTTAAAAGTTCATTGGATTGGGGTCATAAAGCTGATAAGTTGTTCACTAAATTAATAAAAGTAAAATCAACATTTACTTACGTTGTAGAGCAGTCTGTGGATGGCCCTGTGCATAACACTGATAAAATAAAACCATTGTGTCCTACTCGTTGGATCCACAGGAAATCACAGATAGATGATATTGTAAGCAAATAGAATCTACTGCTGCAGACTTTAGATGAATTATCGGCTCAAAAACTTGAAACGGTTACATTCCAAAATGGGACAACCTACTTAGGGTTTATTTTGGCAAGAGAAGTAATTGCAAAACTTGAGTTACTCAACAAGACCTTCCAAGGAAAACAACAGTACGAGGACTGATGAAGTATATGGAAATTGTATCGAATCCTCTTAAGGAAATGCGATCAAATGATCACTTCAAAACCTTGTATACACACTGTAAAGAAACGATTGACAACTTAATCTTCAGCCCCTCTCATTTTGAAGACCAATAAAGTCACCCGCACGATTCACAGGACCTGTAGCACATCATATACCTTCATTTGAGGAAGACCACTTCAGAATAGTGTACTTTAAGTTTATCAATACTGCAGTCTGTCAGCTAAAAAGATCGGTTTGACCAACCTGACATAAAGAAACACATGAGTGACCACCCTGACATAAAGAAACACATGAGACTTGAACAAGTACTACTGACTGGAAAAAACTCCTGATATCAGTGACTACCCAGAAAGAGACATATAATCATTGCAAGTGGAATTTAGATGATTCTATCAAAATATAGTGTTTCCTGTGTGGAGGATTCCGTGAAGTGCTTAAAACAAATAACACCAGTATTAAAACAAAAGTTTTCAACTGTGGAGCATCTGGTACGGCTGCTACTGGTTTACCCAGTTCGTATTGTGAGGCAGAGAGACGTTTCAGCTCTCTCAGACGGCTGAAGACATATTTAAGGAGAAGGACTTTTGGACCAGTTTTATTCTAATGTTAATATTTTCTTTGTTATTGCATTGCATTTTGATATATTAGGGACATGATTATGGACACAAATTGACGTACGAAAACCTGGTAGGCTACTACATTGGTATCATGGCTCTAAATCACTAAAAACAAATTTTAAACCATTTCCCTCTTAATAACAATGTTAATTATTTTGTTATGGTTTAATTCTTCTCTTTATTATCAAATAGGATTTTTTATGATTTGGTTTTCTTATGAATTAAATTCTTTCTTGCAATTAGATTTTACGTGCATGACGTATTTTAGTGTGACAATGTACCAAAACAAAGTCACAATAAAATTAGTTTTCAATAAAAAATTTCATTTCAAGTAAAAAATGTATATGCTAAACGTACAAAAATGGGTTCATGGGATATTACGATCAAACTATTTTTATTAAGTAAAAAATTTAATATTATGTTTAATTATATTGTTATGTTCTTTGCTTTTGTGAAAGAACGAGGGATTGAAAAAAAAGAGACATTCTAATATTTGCGGATGACATAGCTGTAATAGTAGAGTCGGAAGAAGAACTTCAAAATCTTCTAGAAGAATTGGGGCAAGTTTTGTATAACATCGCTTGAGTATCAATATTCAAAAGACGAAAGTAATGATTTGAAGTTAAAGTGTTAACACAAAAGCCAAAATTAAATTGGATTGAGAGACTTTACAAAATATAGATGAATTTGTATTTTTAGGAAGCAAAATTACAAAAGATGGCTGATGTACATATGATATCAAATGCAGAATCCGACAAGTTAAGAAGGCATTTCTTAGTAAAAAGAGCCTGTTGCCAATCAAAATTATTAGTATGGAGACAAAGAAGAAATTTGTGAAGAACTTTTTTTGGAATATAACAATAGATGCAGTGAAACGTGGATGGTAGCGACAACCGAGAAAAAGATAGAAGCACTAGAAATGGCACGTAATAAAGAAAAGTTGGGCAGAACGGATTTCAAATGAAGAAACTCTAAAAAAAAAACGAGAAAAAGACAGCTCTGATGATGAAAGATGTTGGCTGTAAAAACTATCAATAACAAGAAGAAAGGAAAAAAGGAGGGCTGCTGCCAACCAACTTAAGAGTTAAGGACCAAAGTAGAAGAAAAAATTAGAAAAATTAACGTATAATTATATTGTAAAATCATAATTTTTTTTTAGCAAATATCCTGATCATCCCTAAGTAATATTAATGTAATATTTACACAACAATTGTTAATTACATTGTTATACAAACTGAGCGACCACCGTCTGCTGTCGAGGCTAGTGCAAATTTATATAGATAGAGGATGTCACCTGGCCTACACAACAAACCCTACAGCCATTAATCTCAGTTTTCTGGACCGGAGCTGCTACTTTTCCATTCAAGTAGCTCTTCATTTCTCCCTACGATGCTGAGTTGACCTCGAAGTCCATGCATTATGTATAAAAAGTTTAAGTTAAATAAACCTGTGTGATGTGCATAATTCCTTATCAATTATGTTTGCCATAATTGAAAGTATGATATTTCAACTTCTGACGCCCTTTGTGCTATGCATGATTAACGTTTAGCTATGCGCTATGCATGAATATAAACAACGATTAAGTTAAATTAACAAACCATATCTATTAAAACTACACCTATATTTATAAAAAAAAATTAAGACACTATCTATCTACTTAATAATGTACTGATTTTTTAGCTAGCATTAAAATTGGATAGTTGGCTATATTGGATTCACCTACTCATTTTTTTGGCGGTAAAAACATTTGGCTAGTTATGAGCTATGACCTATAATTAATAGTGTTTGCTTATAAACAGAATTAAAGTTCATGTAAAAAATATTTTGATTTTGGTTAAGGAGGTAAACTTCGTTATTTTTCAACAATAACATAAAGGTAAGCTGTTATAAACTGAAATAACCACTTTTTATTATTGTTTGTTTACACTAAGGTTAAGTTGGATATGTCATGGGGAAGAATGACATCTGTGTTATGTACAGAATGGAAAACTTGAATTATGTAGTAAATATATTTGAGCACTGACACACTTTACTAGCCTGCAGGTTTTCTGACTTTCCGCCCGTTAAGTAAATGCATAGCTAGGCCTATATTAAAATGTTATGAAACTTTCAAGAAAAGAAAACTAAGCAGGGATGACCTTAAGTAGGCTTACTGTTTTTTTTGGGTGATGTCCTGTTGTCCTACAAAACAGGTGGAAGTACACCCATAGGTAGGGCTTACTAGTTTTTACCAAGTAGGCCTACTTACAAACGTGTGCTGCTAGTTTTTTAAATTATGGAAAATAATAGTTGGAATTGTACAGTGAAAATGCAAGAACACCCTTGCATTTTATTTTTTGACAACGTTTATTTACAAATTATATTTGCCAAAAGTTAAGTAAGTACTCATACAATGACAATTAAAGTTCCCTTATAATATGTGATGCATATAAGTTCCCATGACAAGTGAAGAAATTAGGCCGATAAACTTATTTTTGTAAGAAATCTGTTTATAAAGGTTTTTTTCCATACCCCAATACTACTGTGTTGTAGGATTTTGGTAGGAAAAAAGTACCTTGCAGCATTATTAGTTACATAAAACACACAAAAAAAGTTCAGTCTATATGATACTGAGACTATTTAATTAATGATTTGTAAAATATTTGCTTGACTCACCTATATATATATATATATATCTCAATATGAGACCTACGGTTTTCTGGTTAGTGTGTAAGCCTCACGTGTCCTTTCATCCTTTTTCAATGTTTGATTTTTCTATTTTTCTATATATATAATAATGTTTGATTTTTCTATTTTTATATATATATATATAATATATATATATAAAAATAGAAAAATCAAACATTGAAAAAGGATGAAAGGACACGTGAGGCTTACACACTAACCAGAAAACCGTAGGTCTCATAGCTAACAACTAAAACAGATAGTTATGTAATTTTCGAGGTATATTAGTCATCCCCTTCCTTAGCAGAAGAAAGTAAAACACACAGTCTCTCAGTGGCGTTGATTTGCTTGCCAGGCACGGGGATTGGTCCAAGAAGTGATGTCATAAGATGAGTGACGCAGAAGTGCAGTCTCGAGCACACTACTGTGGTACTATTGGCCCACTTACATTATTTTTTAACCACTAAAACTAATCCATTCATACTATTGTGACAATTTTGGAAATACAGTAGAGTCTCGGTAACTCGACACTCAATAATTCAACATGCACACGTGCACACAGTTGTTGGCACCACTCATCACAATCCAAGGCCATTCAACTGTATGACCTCTTAATTTGTTTGTGTAACTCAAGTGGAACAGTTGTGCTGTGGTGTTTTCACAAGTGCTGTGTTTGTTAGTTTTCCATTTCAGTAACGTGTTATTCGTATCAATACAATATTATATGTACAGCACTGTACTGCATTTCTGTATATTACACTTATGTATATACACCATTATATTAACACGTAATATATTGTACTGTACACATATTACTGTTACTGTACCATACAATACTACAGCACAGTACAATTTTACCTATAATATTCAATATTGTATTGTGATTCATCCTTGTTTAGTAAACATGACATAGTAAACATGCATCTTATGCAAGTTCATTGGTAAAACTCAACATTTCAATAACTTGACACTATCTTAGTCCACATTAGGTAACTAGAGTTTCTGAGACTACTGGAATACAATTTATTTGCAGGATAGCTACTTTAAGCTATAAATTACACTTTGTGTAAACAATATTATGGTGGGAGCGAACTATGATTGGCGCTTTTCAGATTTAAATAGTTGTTAAATATTGCTTATTGTATAGGTTAATACTTTATCCATGACTACTATAACACAATTTAACTACCTGTATTTGTTAAGCTAGATAATTTAGGTTGGTTAAGAATAGTTTTGAATATCAACAAATGCCTGTAATCTGACAGGTACTATTAGTTAAACTAAGAGGGAACGTGCCAGGAAAGATAGAAAATCGTACCTTAGTGACATCAACCCGAGTGCATGCTGCTGGAATTTGAATTGACTGGTTGGCTCAAATTAGCAAAATATAGAAAACTTAGCTATACCGATAATTGAGATTAGTTAAAATTATATTATTAAGGTACAGTAATAGAGGATAAAGTTTTTTTTAGTTTTGGAAATTGTGAGGCGAGTACCTTCTCATTTTCTGGTCCTTCATTTTTACATTTAATAATGTTTTTCATAGCAGTTTGAGGGGGTCCTTAATACAGCCACCCCAATTTACTCTTTCATAACACCGATATGTAGTTTACTCTTCTAGTTTTGGAAGTTTTAAAATGTCTAATTTCATCAGCCCCTTCTTATAAAGATAACATATTTAATATTAATGTTATTTAAAGTGTTCCCTCTACATTGTAAAGAAGTTAAAAGGATTGTGGATAGATTTGGCCCACGTTGTGACGCCAATTGTAACGGTGTGAAAAGATGCCCCGAGTTGTGACGTCAATTGTAAAGTACTGAATACTGGATGCCCCACGTTGTGCGCCAATTGTAACGGTGTGGATGGATCTTCTTGAAGAATGCCCCGCGTTGAGTACGCCAATTGTAAAGTCACGGAAAGATTGTGGCTGTTGGCCCACATTGGTGCGCCATTTGTAAAACATGTAATTTAAACAATAAATATTGGACTAGATGTTGAGATAAATCTGCCCAAGAAATGAGAAAAACTGTGTTTTGCTGTCACAACGACAATTTTATTTGTCCTTAAGTTGTTTTGTAATTAAAATAAACCACCACTTAATGTTGCAAAACGCTTCCATCTCGTCTGCCGTAGCAGAGTAGAAAGCCAAGAATGACCGTCTAACAAGCTAGCGTCCTCTCGAGTCGAGCATGTCAACCCCGACCACTCCTTGCTTTCTTTCCATCGACCAATAGGGTTAGTTTTTATATTAGCGCGCATTTAGGAAAACAGATGTGCTACTCTGCACCTGCTATTTGTTTACTGCGTATTAACCCGGAAATAAAACCATGCTTCTGACACGTGCAGCTAAATCAAAGAAAAAAAAGAAACATGGCCGTAGTCTAGAAAAGATGAGTTTACATTATATTAACTGAAAAGAAGAAATATTATTATATTTACTTTAAAATATGATCGCGAATATTAAAAAAACAGGAAAAATCCATATCATTACAACATTCCTAGCAAATTTAATTTTCTATATTTCCTAACAGGTTTTTTCTACTTCCGGATCCAGGCTACATTTTAAAATTCAAAATTTTTAGAGCTTTATGTATATTTGGAATAATCCCCAAATCCACTTGTCAGGGTTGAAAAAAATCTAGGCTATTTAAAAAGAAACCAACCCTGTTGGGTTTTATTGTTTTTTTTTGTGGTTTATTAATTAAAGACATTATATATGTTTTCTGATTTAACCAATCATTCATATATATTACTTATTCGGGATCCAAAGAAACATATTTTAATTTTAATATAGTTAGGAAAGGAGTAATAAGAGACATAATAAAGGAAAACAATAATGCAACAATGTAATTCTTGGCAACAATACTGTATAAGCTAGCAGGTTTAAAAAAGAAAAGACTTTGTGTAGAAGGAATAGAAAGCGGTGGGTGGGGGAGGGGAGACCATGCATCAAATTACTGGCAAGCCAGACCCAGAATTGATTTGTTGCTTTCTTTACTTAAAGATAAAAGATAGCCAAGAACTTTTGTTATCTCATTTGCTTTTTTGTGTAAGTATTATTTCTAGGGCCTAGTATTAATAAAGTGTAGGTACCTTAAAATTATATTACCCCAAGTGAGTTGCTAGTTGAACATATTATTTTGTTCAACCAATTAAAACATGTTTTATAGCTTAGTCTATACTCTATTGTATAAAATCTGTAATTTAAAAACTTGTGAATAACACCATAGGCCTTACCATTTTCAAAAATTTATTAGATGATTGCTTTGTATGCAAACTATAATAAGTTTTTTTAGTTTTTTTGTTGTTAATAAAACCCCAGGTGAATTTTTTTGGGCTGGGTAAAATTATAACAACCTTTCCACTTGCTAAATACACTTCTCTAGCACACAAAAACATAGTTTTTGTATTAGTTTTGGAGATTTTGATCCCAAATCCACCCCCACCCCATTCCCCAGTCATTTCTTCAATTTAATTTGTTATCTGTATAGGTAAATCTGCTTGCCAAATTTAAATTTTCTACCACACTTAAATTTTTTTTATAACCCCGACTCCTGATATTTACTAGAGTCCCATTTTGAAATTGTCAGAATTTTACAGTTATTGGATTGTATCTTTCTTTACTCTCATGTCAAATTTCAGTTTTATACCACATTGATAGGTAGTCGTAGTTTTGTAAATTTTTAACCCCCCTCTTCCTCCTACCCCACTCTTCCAAACTCTTTTTCAAAATCACTCTGAGAAATTGTAATTGTAAGATTCATTTGGTTATCTAGAGTTTTTCTCTACCCGTTTCCAAATGACCCAGAATTTCATCACAAAATTAAAATTTTTGAACTTTTATTTTTATTTGTATCTGTCCCTATATCTGCTTAAAGAATAACAGTTCTCTACCACACAGATAAGTAATTTAATGTATTACTTTGGGAAATTTTAAGACCTGTCACCCCACTAGTTCAACTCCCACATATAAATTTCAAATTTTAATATTTAATGAGGTATCTTCAGGGGTTCTCATCCTTATATCTGCTTGCCAAATTTAATTTTTTTTATCACACATACAAGTTTTTCCATTTTATAGATACCCTTGCTTTCCCTATTTTCCGAAGTCCTATATCATATTAAATGTTAAGACTCTTATGGCTATTTAGCATGGTCCTTTTACTTTCCTTCCAAATTTTATACCAACACTAGAAAGTAGTTTTTTCTATTAGTTTTTAAATTTATAAACCTCTCGCCCCCACACCCATGCAAAAATGTGTTATGCAAAGTGATGTTTAAAAACTATACCATGAGATGTGCATAAACCTGACCTAAAGACAAAAATCAGATATCTAATAGTTCACAATTAATCCACCATTAATTTAAAATACATTAAAAACCTTCACAGTAAGATAAAACTTAAATAAATAACAACAAACTGTTGATTAAAATGTAATTTTTATGTCTAGTAGTAAATATTTAATGCAGTTAATAGTTTTGGAACATTTGATACACAATTAGTTTTTAAATCAAAATAAGTTTTATTGAAAAAAAAAAGTTTTTTCTTTTTCAAGTTCCTATAGGCTACACGATTTCCCTTAAAGCAAAATTTGAATATAGTAGACTACTCATCATATAGAGCATATAGGCCTAAGTTAAGTTTTATTTATACCAAAATATCATTATTCTATGATTATTTTTACAATCAAATTAATACCGTGAACTGATTAATTTGTAGATTCAATTTAAATATGGTACTTATCTGGCTAACCTAACCTAATCTTCACACATGAAAATACATTTCACTTTCAATTAATATTGTCATAGACTTTTATAAGAAATTCTTTCTCTTGGGGATCTATTGAGGGTGATTTTTTTCTAAATGGTTTTTTTCCACTCTCCCTTCACCCAAACATAGGTACACTTTCTTTAGTTAAATCGGGCTCATCTCTACCACATTAGCATAATTATTAAACATGTGTACAGGGTGTCTACCATCCGGGGAAATCAGGGAAAACGGGAATTAGCCGGGAATTTGAAGTGATTGGGAAAAAACGGGAATAAGTCGGGAATTTGGTAGATCACAATAAAAATCCGGGAAAATGATATTTTACTCAAAATATGAAATACGATAATCATTAGATCAGTAAATTATAATGTAATTTTTTTGTTTGTAGCTGTGTAATATATTTTTAGGAGGATGTGACATACTTTCTTAGTCGGGAATTTTAGGAAATGATCAGGGAAATGATCAGGGAAAAGGTCGGGGATTTCATTGGTCAAGTTGAGTAGACACCATGTACAGTGTATAACCTCTATAGTGAGATTCTGTGTGAAAAAAACCTTTCTCTCAGTCCTTACTTCATTTAGCTTTATTAAAATTGTTACCAACTGTTTGTTTTTATAAAGAGATGAAAACAGTAGGCTACTTTGCTTAGTCGATGTTCCCTAAGACCCTGAGAGGTACACAACTGGTGAAAGTTTGTAAACATTTCTCTGGAGTGTTAAATGAAATGAATGTAGTTGCAGTGACTCAAGTTGACCAGAGTTGAATACACACCACGAGGAACATGGAGGAGTATCCAGACCCTGACGAGGAGTACGAGCTGATGTACCAGGAGGAGCTAGAGATGATCAGACAAATGGATGGTACAGTATTACCAACCAGGGGCATAGGTCCACGGTACACTATGAAACTGAAGTCCCCCCAAATATTCTAATGGAAGGTTAAGATAAATAAATAGGAAAGGTGTATTGGCTATTATAAGTTTAAAACCCGCCTCGGTGGCGTAATTGGCTATAGCGCTTGTCGTGTTGAGCTCGACCGCTGATGATGGGGAGATCGAGGTTCAAATCTCGGTCGGGTGAACTGGGGTTGGTTTTTCCTAAATGGTTTTCCACTCTCCCTCCACGCAAATGCGGGTTCACTTCCTCTAATTAAACCTCCCCAATTCCTATTTCCATTAGCGTAAATAGTACTTAAAGCGTATAACCCGAACGGGTAGTAAGACGCGGTGCTAAATATTATATTATAAGTTTAAAAATGACTCCCAGAGAGATAACACTGACAAAAGGGCTTCTTTTATGAAGAAAATATTTTTCTTCTTCTCTTTCCCCTATCCAGGCTAACCACACTTTGTAGCAAATTTAGTTTTTTTAAATTGTAATCAAAACTTTAAAATTCTTGCCCTTCTTCTTCTACTATTAACACTATTAACCTTGAGAATAAGCTGGTCTCAACAAGTTGACAAATACTTTGTCAAGTGCTCAAGAGGGAATGAAGGGAATTGGGCAGTGGTAGAGTAACAGGCAGGATGGGGGGGGGGCTGGTACGTGAGAAGATTACTATGAAGGCTATTTAGGTACAAAACACCTTTTCGTTCTACCTAAGTTAAAAACATTTATAGGAATTACAAATTCGTGAGAAAAAAATGCTTAACAAAGTCAAATATTTATTTAAGTAAAATATTAAAATCACTTGGGACATGAGACTACTGAATATCTAAGAGAATTGGCATACTAAGCCAAAGGTCCTGGGTTCGATTCCTGTGTCAGGGGTCATTTTTAAATTTAAAGAATATGATATTTAGATCCGGCTATAACCGTAACTAAAATATAAAAGCTTGGCTGTTTAATACATCTTAATATGTACATTCTCACAGTTGTCATTGTGCTATTGGCAGAATAAAGCCTGACTTGACTTTCACAGACTTTGCCTTAAAATACGAGTGAAGAATGACTCGGGGCACGGGACAACTCCTAGACAGCTCAGTGGTAAGAGCATTGGCGTACTAAGCCTAACTAAGCTCCCAGGTTCGATTCCCACGTCCAGGTGTCATTTTTCAATCTAAAGAATTCCAATTCTGTACAAATTGCAGCTATAAAATAAGATTTTATTTATAGAGCAGCAAACCCGCCTCGGTGGCGCAGTTGGCTAACGCGCTTGTCGTGTTGAGCTCGACTGCCAAGGACGGGGCGATCGAGGTTCGAATCTAGGTCGGGTGAACTGGGGGTGGCTTTTCCTAAATGGTTTTCCACTCTCCCTCCACGCAAATGCGGGTTCACTTCCTCTAATTCAACCATTCCCAATTCCTAATCCATTAGAGTAATTAGTACTTAAAGTGTATAACCTGAACGCGTAGTAAGACGCAGTGCTAAATATTATTATTATTATTATTATTATTATTATAATTATAGACCAGCAGCGACAAGTTCAAGGACTGGTACTAGTCCGGGTGGAAAACACTTTAGTAGAGAATGTACGTAAAATATGGTCTCGAAAATTGAGATTAACGGCTGGAAGGTTCGTTGTACTGGCCACATGACAGCCTCTATACTCAAATGTTAGCACTATCATTGCTAACTGCGATGGCTGCTCTGTTGCTACAGCTCGATCGAGGACTAATGCCATGGGATTATCAATATTGTCAGAAATTAAGTTAAATTGCTTGAAAGAAGCCGTCTGTATTGTTTACAGATGATTATGACTGTCCTCGAAAGTCTAAACGAAGCTTGGACTTTTCCAGTCCAAAGTCATCTCCATCGCTCTCAGCACCAGGAAACAAAGGGCAGGCGTGTGGCGCTGGTTTTCAGGTGAGGTGTAAGACATTACTAATCAGGTGAGGTGTAAGACATGACTAATCATCCCTCTGGTCACTACATACCACCCTGGACTCCACAAACTCAACAATATCTTGAAAATAGGTTTCCCCATACTGCAATCCTCCACCACTACACAACTTGTCTTCAAGGAGCCTCCAAGTAACCTATAAACAACCAGCCAATCTACGCAATTTACTTGTAAAAAACCCGCCTCGGTGGCGTAGTTGGCTAACGCGCTAGTCGTGTTGAGCTCGATTGCTGTGGACGGGGAGATCAAGGTTCGAATCTCGGTTGGGTGAACTGAGTTTTTTCCTAGATTGTTTTCCACTCTCCCTCCACGCAAATGCGGGTTCACTTCCTCTAATTCAACCTTCCCAATTCTTAATCCATTAGCGTAATAAGTACATTAAAGCGTTTAACCCGGGGTAGTAAGACACGGTGCTAAATAATAATAATACTTGTAAAACCCAAACTGCCTGACCCCACTATTAAATCTGAACCAAATAAATACCAGGTTCATTTCCCTGTAACCGCCCCCCCTGCAAAACCCGTACCATACATAAACCAACAAATTCATTCTCCAGCAACATAACTAAAATAAATTATCCGATAAAAGGCCACCATACTTGTGATTCTGAAAACCTCATCTACCAACTGGAATGCAACCAGTGCCAAGCACAATATATTGGTCTCACAACAGAAACACTAAGAAGGAAAATGAATGCTCATCGACATGACACAAAAATGAAAAATAAAGTTAAGCCTGTAGCATCACACATAATCTGGACTCTAATCACTGTTACACAACCAATCCCTGAACAAAGAAATCTGCAACCCTTCACAACTAAGGATATGAGAACTGGCCCATCAATATCACCAAATACAGACAAACCCCTAACCTCAACCTTAGGTAATTCCTCTCCTTCCTACCAGCACACTTACACAATACAGTATATAACACAATTTTTAGTTTTTCTATCTATATATTTATTCAAAGTCCTGCCATTTATAGAGTGCTATTATAACTGAAAAACAGTCTGCTGTGGACAATCAACCTTACGGTTCAACCAAGAGCATCAGTCTACTCTCCTGCCCTGATGAAGCTGTTTGTGACAGCGAAAGTTTGTCCTTAAAAATGTGTTTGTGTGTTTTTTTAGTGTTCTATCTAAACAATTTCTACTCCAGTATCACCTAGGTAAGTGTGCTGGCTATCCCTCCTAATTTAAACCAATGATTTAGCCTAGAGCTCTATTCCAAATACACAAGTAAATATATAAGAATTGGCCTGAGGGTTTTACACCGGAATCGTGAAAATATGCCGAGTGCAAAAGGGTTAAATTATGAAGACATCAGTCCGCTACATGTCAATATTGTTTGGAAGCTATCGCTAGTAATTACAAATACTTACAATCATAAAGTTAAACATTTATAGGTAAATTATAATTTGCTGAGATGATAGTGTAAGAGGGGAAAAAAGCAAGAAACACAACCAGGTTTTTCATTCGCTTTACAAATTGACATGTCTGTAGTATAATATTGACCTAGATAAATGTCAGTGCAATATTGTCACCACGCAACTCACTCATACTTTAGCTTGGTGAAATCAACCCGCCAAAAAGGCCCAGGGGAGAACACTGGAAACGTTAAAGGGAGCAAACACAATATGGCACGTCTCTATTTTATTTACTGTATGTCTTTGATATTATTATTAGCACCGCGTCTTACTACCCATTCGGGTTATACGCACTTACGCTAATGTGTAATGGTAGGGTGATTGTGAGATGAAATGGAGGACCTACAGTTTAACGTGGAATCCGAACCACGGTGGAGGCCTGGCACTCCCCACATTCACAAGATGTCTTGTCAGAGGTGAAGGAAGTGTTTGGTAATCAGATAAATCTTTGCCGGGACCGAGGATTGAACCCCGGCCGCCAGCACAGAAGTCTGACACCTTACCCCTAGACCGCCATGTCACCAGTCATTTCTATATAACAAATGTTGTATTACATGAGTGGGTGCGGGTTTGTTTACATTGCTGTAGGTCTTATATATGAGTTACTGGACCTACCCTCACACCCACCTGACCACACCTGACAGCACTGTACATAACTACCAATTACTTGTGTTATAACGTGATAGTTACTACTTTCTTCATTCAACTTTATTTTTCTTACGACCATCACTGTTTCCAGCCTGTGGCCTGGGCCACTTTATTATTCAAGCCACATACAGGCTGGTTAGGCCTGTTATAGTTTTATATAACTTATAATCTAACTTAAGACTAGGACAGGCACAACATCCAGCCCCCTGACATTAATTAATCACTGTGAAAGGGTAACACCACATTCTACCAATGATACATTTTTCGGCCATGCCAGGAATCAAACCCAGGACCTTTAGCTCAGTAGATAGATTAGCTACTGACAAATCTAAGGTGTCAGATACTTCATTCAACTCAAGTATACAAAGTTCAGTAAGTCAAAAAAGTAGCCTACTTCATTTATTTAAGATCATTTTTCGCACTTTATATGCTTCAAGTAAAATCTTAAGTATTTTTTACAACCAAGTCATACTACCCATTCACTTTGTATGCATGTGTACTAAATTATGCAAATGTGTTAGAGATGAGGAAGATTGAATTTTAGAAGATGTGGTGGCATAGTGGATAAAATAATATTTATGAAGGGTGACCTGGTGGTCTAGGGGTAAGGTGTCAGACTTCTATGCTGGCGGCCGGGGTTCAATCCTCGGTCCCGGCAAAGATTTATCTGATTACCAAACCCTTCCTTCACCTCTGACAAGACATCTTGTGAATGTGAGGAATGCCAGGCCTCCACCGTGGTTCGGATTCCACGTTAAACTGTAGGTCCTNGTTCGGGTTCCACGTTAAACTGCAGGTCCTCCATTTCATCTCACAATCACCATACCATTACACATTAGCGTAAGTGCGTATAACCCGAACGGGTAGTAAGACGCGGTGCTAATAATAATAATAATATTTATGAAAATCCACCCTCAGTTTACCTGACCGCTAGATTGACACTTTAAGGCTTAGACCAATCATACAACGGGTCTCTTACAATTGATAACAAAAATGTTTGCTTCCTTTTCTTATATTTACTGGCTCTGTTCATTCCAAGACAACCTATGTTCTTTGATACTGCAGTGGAACCAAAAACAATTCGTTGTTTGGAATATTGACAAGATCAGTGTAACAATAGAAATTCTTTAAGAATGAATTTTGTTGGATGGAATGAGACTTGATTAGTACCTATTTGGCTTAAGGCATAAATAAAATAGTTAATAAAAAAACACATCTTCATTCAAATATGGGGACCTACCACTTTAAGAGGTCCATCAATTTCATCTTTCACCATCCATGCCTCTATGATAGTAACATCATTTTATTTTCACCATTACAGTTGAAAAGCAATAAAACATATGTTTAACAAAATATTAATGTTCCAGATTATTGAGTCGTCTAGCTCATTGGATGTTGAAATTAATGGTTTGTCTTCCCAAACTCTAAACACAAATGATGCTACCTTATCTAAGGAGGGTAATGCTGATCCTCCACTGAATGGTGACGATGTACCCCCGAGCCAGGAACCAACTACTTTGACTGACGCCATTCTGCCAAGTTTATTAGAAGAAGGCAAAAAGAGGAAAGTAGAAGATTTATTTGGAGACATCGCCGACATCGAGATGGAAGAGTTTAGGAACTGGCTTGGTGAATATTTTATTTCACTTCTTTATTTTAGCCAAACTTACAGTTTGCATGCCTAGCTATATTCTGCATGGTGATGGTATTATCAAGCTTATTCAAATAAGTGCTACAGGATCAATTTATATAATTTATTTATAAGAGAAATAAGCTATGATATGATGGTTTTATATATCCCTTGACAAAAGGATTATTAGCACACTGAAACACCACACTTAAACTCGCCACAATTAAACACCACACAAACTTTAAAAAAAAACACTTGAACAAGCGACACATTAACAAACAACACTTAAACAGGCAACACTGTCACCATGTTAACATTCAACACTTAAAACAGGCAACACTGTCAACATGTTAACATTCAACACTTAAACAGGCAACACTGTCAACATGTTAACATTCAACACTTAAAACAGGCAACACTGTCAACATGTTAACAGGCAACACTTAACCAGGCAACACTTAAAAAGTCAACACTTAAAAAGTCACACTTAAACACCACACAAACTGCCGATGATGAGGAGATCAGTGTTCGAATCTCGGCTGGGTCTACTAAGAGTGGTTTTCCCTAAATGGTTTCACACTTTCCTTCCATGCGAATGCGGGTATAGTGCCTCTAAAATACTTCCTTCCTCATTCCCACCCTAATATTATTAATATTAGCACCGCGTCTTACTACCCGTTCGGGTTATACTCACTTACGCTAATGTGTAATGGTAAGGTGATTGTGAGATGAAATGGAGGACCTACCTACAGTTTAACGTGGAATCCGAACCACGGTGGAGGCCTGGCATTCCCCACCCCACCCTTATAGAGCACTAATAATATATACCTACATATAACCTGAACACAGGAGTGGATTTACACCATAGGCCCACTAGGCACGGGCCTAGGGGTGGCGGCTTTAGGACATGGCACTTTTGTATAACATTATTTTAATTTTTTGTTTTTAATAATTACGTTTATGGCGTGATTTTCTTTTGTATAAATCTTTTCTTGAATACTAACTTCCACCTTATCCCCCCTCTCGCCCCCCCACCCCCCACACATCTCTTTCCTCCGAAACCACCTCAAACCCTTGGAAAAAAAAATTGGGGGGCACATATTATAAATTGTGCCTAGGGGCGCAAAAATTTTAATTAACCACTGCCTGAACAAGTAGTAAGATGTGATAATAAATAAAACATATCTCTGTGTAGTAATACTTAGAGCTATTTTTATAATGAAAATAGATAAAAACAAAGAAAAAGGAAAAATAAACAATTACATGTAAATTTAATGAATAAAGCCCACCTAGGGCAAGAGGAAAAATGTGGGAAGAATCCTGCTAATTTGTATCATGCACACTCTTGCAGCAAAAAAGAAGAAGACTGAGTCTGTGAACCAAGAGGAGGGGATTCAGGATGAGGATTTGATCAGGAAGATCATAGAGGGCAGGAAACAAGCCCAGGAGAGACTGAGGGTGGGAAGTATTATGGGAAGATCCCAGCAAACCAGCAATAGGTAAGATGACATCACATCATCCCTACTTATTCTGCTTTTAATTTTATTTAGGACTTATTAAGGAAACACACACCGCTATTAAATTACAATGCGCCTATGCTTCAAAAATAACTTAATTTAATATTGACGCTAATTACGTTAATTTGGTATTTCACCCTCAACAGGATACTGATGCATCTAAATAAAATTTAATATTTTCCACCATTTCCAGAGGGTGGCTTGCTGATAGTTATTACTTACACTAAAATACACAACAAAAAGAAACCAAATATTTATTTGTATAAATTTTCAAACACTTTATATATCATAAATGTGATATGGAGTGCTGATGAATTACAAAACAATTTGTTTTGTTAACAGTGTGTCTGGAGCAACCAATATGACACGGCGAGTGCCTAAGTGGCCTTTCCTTCCTCTGGTTGCGCCAGGCGGGGAAAGGTGGTTTGTGCGGCTACGATCGGAACAGTTCATGGAGGAACAGGTAGGTTTCTCATTTTATTCTGGCTTCTATGGCAGAAAAAGTCACACATATTGAGATCCAAACAAAGTTTCCATATTTTGGCATTATTGCTTTTTATTTTTCCAAAAAATATGAAAGCAATAACGCTGACAATTTAAAAAAAAACCTATGTTTGAATGCGTGAGTGACTTTTTTTTACTATAGAAGCTAGAAGGGAGCAAGATGTCACCTTTGTCCATTGGATTCCTCCTCCATTTCTTCCTTTGTCCCTCTTTCACGCAATTGGTTTATCTTTCCTCTTTTTAACCAGTTTCCATTTTTGTAAAATCGTTTAGCCATTTGGTTTCCTCATTTTAAAACTATTATTTGATATATTATTACTAGCACTGCGTCTTACTACCCGTTCGGGTTATACGCACTTAGGCTAATGTGTAATGGTAGGGTGATTGTGAGATGAAATGGAGGACCTACAGTTTAACGTGGAATCCAAACCACGGTGGAGGCCTGGCATTCCACACATTCACAAGATGGCTTGTCAGGTGAAGGAAGGGTTTGGTAATCAGATAAATCTTTGCCGGGACCGAGGATTGAACCCCGGCCGCCAGCATGGAAGTCTGACACCTTACCCCTAGAACGCCAGGTCACCTATTATTTGATATAACATTAACATTAATTATATACCTAAATCACCAAAATATTATCCATATATTCATAAATTGCTTCAAGTTTTGGCTTTGTGAAATGCACCTTTATTTATTATAATTTATAATGGAATCCCTCAACACACCTTGTCCTAAATATGATGTTGGTAATGCTGTTCTTACTGCTAAACAGCTTTTGGTGGAATATCACACGTATTCTTGACTCTTAATTTTTATTGCTAACCTTATCTACATTTTAGAATTTCACACAATTGTATTACATCTAGCATTTAGTTATATATGTTACAATATAGATACATTTTTCTTTAAAATTCAGCATCAATCCCATGCTTATGGTCATTCTTCATTCAAGTTTAAGGCAGAGTTTGTGATGGATGTGTGAATATCGTCAACTAAAAAAATAAGCCATCAGATACCATAGCCAGTTAATAGCCATTGTACTATGGGGCAGCATAAAGCCGACTCCTGAGTCGTTGTTAGTTGACATTATCCACACTTCCATAACAGATTCTGCCTTAAGCTATTGAGTGAAAAATGACCCAGAGAATGGGACTAATCCTGGATAGCTCATTGGTAAAGTATTGACACGCTAAAGCCAAGCGTCTCTATTGTGATTCTCATGTCACTGTTATTTTTAAAAATTTTCTATTTCAGTTAAGTGTTGAATTAACAGTATGGAGTCTAGTTTTTAAGTATGTCTAGTAATTATGTTGTAGGCGTATGTGTTAAGTAGACACACCGATATTTCGCGAGTTGTGTTTTTATAAACTTTAACTTAGCACATTAAAATTGCCATAGAAACATAATTAAACATCATTGTGGCAGTTTTGAGTGAAAATATTGACGCGAAATAAAACAAAATTAAATTTATTCGTGAAATTGACGATTTGGCCATTTAAACGTGAATTATGGTCATTTTTTTCTATTTAAACGCAAGTAAATAATAAAACTTTACTGATATCAGAAGCCATTCTTAGACTTGAACAAAAAATAAAAATAGTACCAACTGAACCAATATAATTTCTTTCAAAGGAAAATTTATTTCTCTCAACCAAAGACTTTCTTTAAAAAGTGTTAAAACTGGCTACTACAACGGCCATATTGGGCACCCAAGCCAAGTAGTTAAAAAATTAGAAGGAAAAAACAATGCCATGTGTAAACTCAAGTGAGATATCTTTACACTCATATCTTTGGCTTCCTGATGATGCTTTAACAAGATCCTTTCCTCTATTTATTTAATATTTAAACATGCCTAAAGTTTTAAGTTTTTTTGAATAAAAGTGTGATTTTGGAAAAGAAGGATTTTATATATTTGATAAAGTTAAAAAAATAATGATGTGCAAATTGTGCAACACGCCCGTTGGCTGGTTCAGAAAAGACACGTGTTTGAAGCACATGAATAGTGCTTTACATAGACGGAAAAAAAAGTAATGTTTCTAAATCATCAAAACAACCAACCCTTGAACATTCTCTAATAAAGTCTAAAAACTCAAAAGAAGATCGCAAATAATTCATTATGGATACCACAAAAACATTTACGAAAGCCATTATTCCCGTAGAAAAACTAGGTCATCCTCCTATGCGATGTTGGATGGATAAATATGTGAAAGGTAATCATTTTAAGATTTTTTTAAATTTCCTTTATTATTTAAAAACCAGAAGCAAATAAAAACCTATTTATTATTTTAAATAATTTTTATGATTTTATTTTCCTAATGAAAAAATATTGTTTTTTTTAAAACTTTTTATAATTTACTAACTTAGCAAAAAAATAGATGAGATAGAAATGTTTGATTCGGGCTATTTTCAAAAAGTTTATCTTTAAGTTCAATTAGTGAAATAGCCTAGTAAATTAGTGTATACACACTTTGTCAACCAACATAGCCTAATATTGGTTTGTTCTATCAAAAATTAGTATGCCTCCAATTCGGTTTTAGGTGGAGGAGACAAACCTCCCTAAGGCATAAACTATAAGAAGTGTTTGGATCCCAGAAGTTAACCAAAGTCAAGATAATATCAATAACAATGTAAAAACTCAGCAAGTTGCAATTCTTTGTGATGAGACAACTGATAGAAAAGGACAGTGTGTTTTTGTTATTTTGTTGAAAACATTATGTGCTGATTCGAAGCAAAGATTGTTTATTGGTGCAGTTAAAGTTTTGCAGAACGCTTCAGCAACAGAATGTTTACGGGCACTTGTGGACACCATCACCAAGTATGAGATTCCTTATGAAAATATAATTAGTGTTGTGACAGATGGTGCACGTTATATGACGAAATGTGTGACTTCTTTGAAAGTTCTCTTAAGCGATGATTTTCTGCATATACAGTGCTGGGACCACAAACTTAATTTGGTTCAAAATTATTGGTCAGCATAGCTGCCAGAGCTGATTAAGTGTGTAGCTAAAGAAAAGGCCGCATTTCTGAACATTGGAAAGAGAAAACATAATTAGCTAGAATATATGAATGAAAAATACAGTAAAGGTGAAAAGTCTGCTAAACTATTTCCAAACCCAGTTTTAACGCGATGGAACTCTTGGTTTTGTTCAGTGGTGTACCTCTGTGAATATTTGGTGGATCTAGTGGAATATTTTCCACATTGGAGGAGGTGACGGCAGCACTTAAGTACTTCCAGGATATGTCAAATGATAAGGTAACCCTAATGTTGATTGAATGCCAAGCAACATTTTTAATTGAGCACTGTTCTGAATCGGTGGAATAAATTACTATACTCGAAGGTTCTACCTATGCCTTTTGTCATAAGCTGTATGGTAAAGTGACAGAGCTACAAAGTAATTTCAAACTGATTTCTGACATGAACTACAGAGAAATAAACACAGGAAAAATTGAAAATTTTTCCAACTCTAAAACAAGCAAATGTCAAAAGTCATTATCAATCTTTAGGACAGCAGTGCCTTATAAAGCTGAATTCACTCCACCAGTCAGATGCATCCAAAACATTTTTTGAAATTATTGGTACTCCTTTTGACACTCTTGATTGGGACAAAACAAGTTAATTCTGATCTCTTAAAATCAGCTCGGAAAATACAATTTTTAAAATAATCCTACTCTGAAACTAATTTTCAAAGAGGATAGTGTGCGTTGCAGACATAATTGAGAACTTTGCAAAGCAATAGTAAAAAAATTGATTTTTTGGATTCCAGTGTCTAATGTTGACAGTGAACGCGCATTTTTGGCATATTCCAACGTTATTTCAGATAAGCAGACTAGCTTGAAAATCGAAAATTTGGTAACAATGTTGTCTTTGTACTTTGGTGATTGACGTGAAGTATTTTGAAAAAAGCTATGAGCATTTTTTTCATATAAAATAATTCATTGCAAGTACTTTTTAAGCTATATAAGTTAATTTATTACCATAACCTTAAAAACACCTTTAAATACTTTTTATACCAAAAATCAGGGTCTTACTCTTTTATTTACTGAAATTCAACTTTTTATTTAATGAAATCAAGTAATTCTATTTACCAAAAATTATTATTTCACCCTTTTATTTACCGACTTTTTATACCGAAATCTAACTTTTTATTTAACGAAATTCAGTGGTTTTATTTACTACAAATAAGAGTCTACCAATAAGCAATATAAAAGCTCTAAACAAACTCTTGGTTATGATTTTTTTTAAATATATATAATTTTATCGAATTTAGAATAATGAGTTTAGAGGGTACCTTCACAAATGCTTACTTGTAACTACTTACAAATATATTTGTGTAATTTTTTCTCTTTGTGAGCTTGCATTTATCTTTACATTCTCTTAAACATTAACAATGATTTAATACTGCATGATGGTGATTGCATTAACTATAGAGATAAACATCAAACACATTCAAACCTAA
This sequence comes from Timema douglasi, assembly GCA_901482245.1. NCBI lineage: Eukaryota > Metazoa > Arthropoda > Insecta > Phasmatodea > Timematidae > Timema > Timema douglasi. The sequence continues at coordinate 53,333 of CABEEJ010002922.1, forward strand.
AATATGACCTACTCAAATTATTGACAAGCAGACAACTTCACATGTCAATGACTCTTGATTTCGTTGTCTGCTCTTTGTATTTGAGGTTTTTTTTTTGTTACAACTTCTTACTATCTATTCAGGCTATATGCATATGTACCAATTACACTAGTGAGTTAGGTATAAGGAAAGCAGAATTTAGAGGAAGGGTACCTGCATTTGAATGGCGGGAAAGCTTAAAAACAATTTAAGAAAAACCAGCCTCGGTACACTCGACCGGGATTCAAACTGTACTGATCGCCTCATTGAGAGGTGACCAATAACACTTATTAAATGAAAAATTTATATCTATTGCCAAGACTGAAAGAGAGCATAAGTAGATAATTAACATAGTAAATAGATAATTAATCAATACAAAAGGAGGTTAATAAAGTTATCCAAAACACGTGGTTTCCCATGTGATTATTTTAAAATCATAACCCACTTACAAAAGGACTATTATTTATTAAGCGAATAAAAGATAATAAAACATAATAAAAGATTAAGAGAATAAAAAAGGTAATAAAACATAATAAAAGATTAATTCAAAATAAAAGAGAACATTTACATTTACTACATTACCGATTTGTTTAAGGTATTAATAAAGGATATCTCCTGTAGAACAGAGAAAATCAAAAATCAAATTATCTAATTAATACAAAGAAAATAGTCTTCAACCATTATACTTAATCCCCTGTTCTATTAAATTTTAAACAACATGGTTTATAGGGTGCCGATTGATACAAAATCATAATATAAAAAGGACCAGGCCACATGGTTAACAATTTCTAAGTTACATTAGAATACCACAAAAAAATGCATAATAAATTGAAATCTAAAAGGTAATTAATTAAACAACATAACTACACGGAAACTTTAACCCATAACTTTAAAAACAAGAAAGAAATAAAAAGGAAAAAGAACTACATGTTAATTTAGAAAAGATTCTAGAATAAAATTTAAAAAGGTAAGAGAAATAAAAATTATGTCTCACGTTGTTCAGATCCAAAAAGAGAATGGCCGAGGTAAAGTCGTTATTTTCCTTAACAGGAAATGTGATTCACGGATAGGCCAATCAGAGACTTTCAAGATAAAAAAAGGACCAATAATATAATATTTGAAGATTTAAAATTTTTAAAATAAAAGATATAAAAAAAACATTAAGGTAAAATTACATATCTAAAAAAGGTACAAAGAGATTTAATTACTTAACACAATATTGAATTAATAATTTATAAAAGATTATTAAAACTTTTGTTTCCACTAAATCCCATTTAGATCGCCATATTGCGGAACTACTCCTAATTTAAAGTCTGTCCCCTAGGCTTCGCCACTCACCACTACCAGGAACGTCAAGGTCGATAGAACTTAGGTCCGTTCATAATTAACGGGTCGATAGAACTTAGGTCCATTCATAATTAACAGTACAAAACCCTTATCTCCTTTTCATTGGCAGTCTAGTACAACATAAGAGTGACGCCTTGTACCACACAGGTAGGTCTTAGTTGGTGAAGGTTAATTTGAGTGTGCTTGTTTGTTTAGATCAATAACATTGCAGTGCAAGGAAGGACTGTGGGTCTTCTGACACTCCCCTACCAGACCATTTGGAAAACTGCTCAGGAGTTGGTGAGTTTACTAACTGGGGACAAACTTGGGACATTACAGTACTCTTAAACAGTCACATTTTCTGGTTCAAGTAGATTACAACATCTTCACAACTTCTCAGTTTGCATATTAAACAACAGTTACTTTTTATGGACATACTACTCAGACTGTTGATTCTTTCTTAAATGAGAGGAGAACAGTGTTAGGTAGTTGTGTGTGAAGGTCACTCTTTGAATTTAAAGCAAATTGGGAAAAAAAATTGTGAAATCAATGATAGCTCTTAATAGCCGATTATATCCACATGACCATCACAGACTCTGCCCTAAACTATGAGTGAAGAATGACCATGGGCACGGGACGAATCCTGGATAGCTCAGTGGTAAGAGCAGTGGCGTACTAAGCCGAAGGTCCCGGGTTCGATTCCCGTGTCCAGGTGTCATTTTTCAATTTTCAGAATATAAAGGTTCCAGGTTTGATTCCTGTGTCCAGCTGTCATATTTCAACTTAAATTAATGTTAGCTGGAGCTATCAGTAGGGCATTGTGTCTTATGTAGCGTTATAGTTCACACAAGCTGCATCGCTGCTCTAGTGAACTTCATAGTGGCTCAAGGTGTTGGGAAGGGGTGAAGGCTTGTTGATAGTGTCCTATACATTTAAAAAAATATCGACTGTATTTATTTATACTAAGAGTGAGAACCCTGCAAAATTAATAACACTCTACTATATTATTAGTGTTATTTTATTTGTTTTGGAAATATCCATCAAAAGTGACAGCTGCAGAAAACATGACCTGATGAATGAATATGTGAAATTAGATTCAGAAACTTTTCCTAGATGTCTAATAAGTCCCTTTTTTTATAAAAATTAGATTGTACTCGTTGATACCATATTTATATAAACTCGACCCATGGTTTTCATCATATAATAAATAAAGTGTGTTTAAGTCAAATGTACATTCCATATGCTTGAAGATTGAGAAGAGATTGGAGCGAGAACAGACCGAGATAGATGCCCATTTGGCCCACAGCCTACAGGAGTCCGAGAGTAAGATAGAGGAAGAAGGGTCAGAACTCTGGGTGGACAAATACAAACCTCGCAGCTACCTGGAACTCCTTAGTGATGAGGTAAGGTAACTTCACCTCTTAAGGATTTATTTGGTAGGTTAACCATATGTATTTGTTGCGGTCATGCAGCTTTTACTTTTTACTTACTCAGTGTTGACAAACTTTGACTAACACTGTCCACATACAAGTCTGGCGTCTCCTCTTGGGTATTGAAACACTTTAACCTTTTCGTATCCTTTGATCATGAAATCTTTTGTTCCTTTTTTTGATTGAAGTACTGAAAATTTATTGTCTGTTGCTCTGGTCCGTGATTGAGGTTGATGATGTTACTTTAATGTTGGTTGGAAAATAACAACACTTGAAGTAAGTTTGACCCATTTATTGACAACACTTTGATGAGTTATTTTATTGTAAGCAAACTGGTGTTCAGATTTATACATATATCGAATGTTGAAGACTGTTCCGTAATCTATCAGTCCAATGAACCTTCATGTTCAACAAGTGGAACAGAAGTGTGTGGCCTAGAACTCTGGTCCCATCCACGTGGAAGCCCTCTAAGATTGCACACAGCAGGCTCAAAGGTTAGGAGCGTGCAGTGACGGTAGAGTATGACGTCTTACTCTACAGTATTGTATGATTATCACCAGTATACCATAGAATGGGAAAGGGGGTAGGGGAGAATTCTAGTGGTTCAAACCTCTCTTGAAATATTCCTTAAAATATTCCAATATATCTCTCTATAAGTAAAACATCTTTTCGCTTTATGAGGTAATTGTATTATATTTGGAGGAAGTTTTTTTTTCTTTATTCTTTATTCTGCCCCAGTATCTATTACATAAAAAGGGGCGTTCTTACACATAATTTTTTACCTTGTCCCTTAATTTACTAGTCCTTCTTTTCTTTTTTTCAAAACAATATATATAGATATTAGCACCTAACCTAATGTCCTAAAATTGATCATACTTGTCCTCCTTCTAGGTGGTCCGCCCCGGGTATTTTACGCCCCCGGTAGCCCCCACCGCCAAGGAAGGTATAGGAAAGGTGGATAGAAACACATAAAAGGGAACTAACACTTTATGGCTTTTACAGTGAAAAGAACACAGTTCACACTTTGCATGGCTGCCATTGGACAAAGAGGTAATGACTGCCTCTTGAAAAAATTGATTGTTACCGCCCAATCCTCCAACCTAGGTTTCATTCTATCAGAACTCATCAGGGAGGAGTGTGAAATGTGCAACTCAACCTCCTAAAAGAAGAAGCCAAAAACACAAAAGGGAGAAAATGGAAATTTGTAAAAAATGATAGGACACATAGATAGGAACATTTAAAAGGAATAACATAAAGACCAAGGTTTAATGTTTTAATGCATTATTCAAACCTCTAAAGAATTTTAGAATAATGAGTTACCCCCCCTTCCCCCGCTTGAATATCAACATTTTTTTGTTTTGTGCTTGTCTTCTTTTTATTATGCTGCTTTATTTACTAAGTTACAGGTTTTTTTTTTTTCAGAGCACTAACAGAACTTTGTTGCAGTGGATTAAAACTATGGGATAAAGTAGTATTCAACCGAGAGCGCAAAGTGCGTCAGAAACCTAAGGAAGACAAAAACAAACAAGGTAAATGGGATGATGAAACAGGGAAAATTTGTCACTTAAATAACAATAACAACAGCTATGACGACTGAGGTTATTTCCTATTAAGAATAATTTTAGTTTATTTAAAAAAAATTGCAATCACAATAATTTTTATTTCATATCATATTATTTTTGTTTGGGCTGTATACATGTAACCACATATTTGAGAAGTAAATTTATATTCTAATCTAATCAGAAGATTAAATGTTCATTATTATATTTGTAAAAAAAAAGTGTTCTTTTTCATAAAAGTAACCAAGTGTAATATTTTTCTAATGCAGAAGTTAAATTTGTGTTTCTTTCTATAACTGTGTGTATAAAAAATACATGTGAAATTCCCAAATAATTTTATAATCTATTTATGAATTCTAGATGGTCGTTTCCCAAAGAAACCGCAGCAGTTTGTGGTAAATGATGACCTGGATGAACACGGTCGACCTCAACAGAAACTGGCTCTACTTTGTGGTCCACCCGGACTGGGGAAGACTACTCTGGCTCATATGATAGCCACTCATGCTGGTAAATACCAGGGTGTCCAACAACCTGGAAAAGGGAAAAGTCAAGAAATTTTACCAAATTTCTGGAATTTTTACATATTACCCCTCTCCCCCCCAAAAAAACGTAACTTTTATTTAAAATAGTATAAATAACATTTTTCTTCCAGTGAATACTCATCACAGATAACACAGTTGTTCTTGTTGAGTATACTATTCTCAAAGTCAACATTTGATTTTCTTATCATCTCCTCACCCCTCTACCGCACAACTTTAGCCAAAGTTAAATTATGGTTATGCATTTGCATTAGAATTCATTTACGTTATACAAAGAAGAATTATTATTATTAGCACCGCGTCTTACTAAGGACCTACAGTTTAACGTGGAATCCAAACCATGGTGGAGGCCTGGCATTCCCCACATTCACAAGATGTCTTGTCAGAGGTGAAGAGAAGGGTTTGGTAATCATATAAATCTGTGCTGGGACCGAGGATTGAACCCCGACCGCCAGCATAGAAGTCTGACACCTTACCCCTAGACCGCCAGGTCACCTACAAAGAAGAAACTAACTTAAGATTGTGTCTCACAACAATTTTACATCTTACTGATGTTAGGCGATTTTTAATGATCCAATAAGATAATAAGCCGCTTCGGTGGCTGCATAGTTTAAAGCACTACTCTCGCAGTAGACTAGGCTGCTGATGATGGGAAGGTCTAGGTTTTAATCTCGGTCGGGTGCATTGAGCGTGGTTTTTCCAAAATGGTTTTACATTCTCTCTTTCCGTGCATAGGTGGGTACACTTCCTATAAATACAAACTCCCTCATTCCTAAAATCATTAACATAGTTAAGCATATAACGTGAATGGGTAGTAAAACACAATGCTAAAAAAACTGACTAAAATCTGACTTGGATCATACTACCCAATAGCCCATCTCGTTAGGCTGATATCTTTTAACCTGCAAGATTAGTAAAATAATGTTTGTAATATACTAATATAGTGGCTTAAAAAACATATTGGTAGGGGTGTGTGAAACTTCGAAACTTTGACTTGGCTCTGAAACAAACATCAGCTTCGACTTTGCTTTGAAATAAATCTGGCTTCAAGGCTTCGCCATTAAAAATATTAACAGCTAAAATTTCCATTTATGTTAAATTATAGCCATTCTGAGCTGTTTTATACATTACAAAATAATATTTTTATGAAAAAAAATCTTAAGAAATTGAATTGCATACTGTGACATGAAATATCACAAACACTCGCGCAATAAAACATTTTCCAAGCAATTTTAGTGCATAAAGTACTTTAAATAACCACAATATAATGGTTTTTTTTCAAGCATAAAACAACTAAAAGAAGTTATTCCAAGTTTGATTTGGCTTTGAGAACATTTCATATATTTGATTCGAGTTTGCTTCGAATTGAAAAATGGGACTTTGCACACCCCTACATATTGGTTCTGGAAAACCTGGAAAAGTCAGGGAATTTTAAAATATAGATTTAATGAACCACCTTTAATACCATTCAAAGGTTTTTTTTTTACATCCATCACTGTTTCCAGCCTCTCGCCTGGGTTAGTTTTGAATTCAAGCCATATATTTTCCACTATCGGATTTGCTAGGCATAATATAGCTTCATTTGCCTTATAATCTAATTTAAGACTAGGACAGGTACATCATCTAGTCCCTGGCCGTTAATTCATCACTGTGAAGTTGGGAATAGAACCTGGGACCCTTAGCTCAGTTGACATGTGCTACTAACTCAGCTAAGGTATCAGATCCAAATATCATGTGGTAATACAAGAATATATTATGTACCATAGGTAGAGGCCCGTAAAAATAGTTTTATTTTTAGTTAAATTTAGTTTTTTAAATTTCACTTTTTGGGGTTATTTCGTGTTTATTCAAAATTATATATCATCTGAGGTGTTTTAAATATTATTTACATATTGAGACAATGTATACAAAATTAAAATTTATTATTGAAACTTTATATATTTACTTTAAAATTAGTTGTCAAGTTTGTCTGCATATTTCACAAGTTTGTAGCCTAAAGTTAACTTACACAACAAAATACTAATCAAATTACAGCATGGTCAATTTTTTTTATTAATTGCTTATTAATTTCATGTTTATTTAAAGATATTTTTTAAAAGCAGTGTTATTTTATTTTATAGGGGGATTTTGTGTAACAAGACAATTTCATTTTATTTTGCTTTTCAAAAACATTATAAATCATATCTAAACACTCTCAAAGGAAAAAGTACTCAATTCCATCTTCGTATGGAACTTTTCGCCTCATCGCGTCTCTCTTTTTTTTTTTTTGGCTTTAACTATAGGTTGACATTGTTCTTTGTACTAGGTTACAATGTGGTAGAGGTGAACGCCAGTGATGACCGCAGTCCCGAGGCGTTTAGACTCCAGCTAGAGGCAGCGACTCAGATGAGATCTGTGATGGGTCAGGAGCCCCGGCCAAACTGTCTTGTTTTAGATGAAATAGATGGAGCTCCTGCTGTAAGAAATACTTGTTTATAAGGTGGCAACAAACGCCAGGAAAAGTGAATTATGCCTGAATTTTTTAGCACCGAGAAAAAATCGGGAACAGTACTTGAATTTTGACCCTTTTTTGGATATAGTAACTCAATATGCTTGTGCAGTCAATTTACAAAAACTTCTTCCTAAACTCAATTTTTTACTAAACAATTTTCAGAAAAATAATTTCAACTAAAGTAACCCCACGGCTTCTTTAGTGCTGACTGACAGCTCACAGCTGACTTATAACAGTCAACATTTAGGTATAATAACTAAATTTTGATCCTCAGAAGTGAAAGCTGTTAGACACATGTTTTTGCAGCTCATATGGTTCGACGTAGGGATACATAATTTGGTCTGGTAGCTTTTCAAAGCTGTGAGCTGTCAGTCAGCACCAAAGAAGCCATGGGGCTACTGTATTTGAAATTTCTCAAATAAACATCACTACCAACAGGCCTTGTCTAGTTAATCAAAAAGCGGCTAGCACACATTTTGATTCCAGAAGTGTGCTCAACCAGTATTTGTGTTGCCATTATGAGATGCAGTCTACAGTGCAAAAACGAACAAAAATAAATGGAATGACAAACTCGTACAAACTTTCTCATATAGTATATTATATCTTGCAACAAAATTTGCAAAAAACAGGATTTCAGTAAACTATAGGGATCTGCGAGCTGGTTTTTTTTCTTTCGATTCGAGTATTTCTAAAAGCTCTCGAGTTCAAGTATATTTATAATTTTAAATTGTTAAAGTATATTTAAACACATGTTCTTAAACTATGAATAACATTCATTTTTATAAAGAGTAAATACTTTTGAAAAAACCCCATTAAACTATGGAAATATTGGTTTTTAAATTAGAAATAACACTTATAAAACACAATTAAAGAATAAGAACAATACTCAAATAAAAATCTAATAAAAAAATAATTAAAATTGTTTCACACTCATGTCTTTAAGGACATTAAAATTGCACTAACAATCGTAAAAAAGTTAGTAAAATGAATAGTTGCCTGATGGCTTGTAAATGTATAGCAAGACAGTGTAGAAACACTGTACAGTAATAGTAAGTGGTAGTGAAGGAAGCCAACCTGAAAGGATAGTTAGGTTAGGCCTAAATAAAAACAAACACTTCTCTCTTCATGTCTTTTTAAACGTTTACACTTCCCACTTCTCAAACTTCCACAATTGCACATTAGTTTGAATTTTTGGGAATATTGCTTTTTCATTAATTTCTCTTCATATGAAAAATAAATATTTATGAATATTCAAAACAATGTGCAACTGTAGAAACTAGAAGAAGTGGGGCGTGTAAATGCTTAGAAAGAAAATAGACAAGGGTATTTGTTTATATCCAGGCCTAACCTAACTATCCTTTCAGGTTGGCTTCCTTCACTATCACTTTACATTATTGTAGAGTGTTTCTACACTGTCTTGATAAAAAGTTAATAAGATTGACGTTTTAATAAGCTAATATAACCCCAAAATATGATTAAGTAACTTAATTTACCATATAAGCAAACACAAGAATCATAAACAAAGTATTTGAAGTGTTTCTTATTTCGTTTATTATTCCTTAGTGCATTCGGTAATGATCACATCTTCTGTTCCATTTCCATTCCTCTATGAGCAGTTGCACATGTGTGTTGTATGGGCTCTCCTTAAACATTATTTTATTGAGGAATTTACTTCATTTCAACTTTTAATGCTAATAAATTTGATGCTAATACTTGAAAATTAAAAATGATATTACTAAATTAATATATCTAGCAAACAATATGAAATAGAAGATATAAAAAGTTTGGTAAAGTATGTATTGCAATAAATAAGATCAACATTGATTTTAAACAGGTTGACCAACATAATTCTTTAACTAAATATTTACTAAACTAGAACTAGTTTTGTAGCTAAACGTATTAATTAATACGAGTTTTAAATATCTTAAGTTCTAAAACATTTAATACAATAACATATTCATGATATTACATTTTTAATTTAACATAAATTATTCTCTTAGAAGGGGACCAGGTAAAAATAAATAAAAAGAATCATTCAATTGTGTAATAATCTTCTTAGCTATTTTTATTTTCATTGCTTTCTCATGGCAACACAAGTAAACAACTTTAATCAAGTATAATTCAAAATGGGTGAGAATATTGAATAAATTTATCGGTCGAAAGTGGTTTTAAAGCTCTGTTACATAGATAATGTGAACATTTAAATCAATTTTTAACAATTTGTTAAGCATCCAGATGATTTATAAGTGGGAATACAATATTATCTCAATTAAATAGGCCATGCCTACTATTACTAAACAAATGGTCTCTACACTTTTGAAAAATCATAAAAATGGATGCGTATAACCCGAACGGGTAGTAAGACGCGGTGCTAATAATAATAATAATAAAAATGGAACTGTGCACACGATTGAAACTAGGGCTATGTGAGTACTTGTATTTCGAGCTTCAAACCAAGCTCGTCCTTTAAGCTCAAGATCAAAAGTTTTGTAGGCTCGTCATTTTCGAGATTTAATTTGATGTACTTAATAATCAATTTTTAAAACATATTGGTAAACATAGGCTATCTACTTGAAATAATATCAGCATTTCTACTTATAAATCATTCAGTTACTTAACAAATTGTTAAAAATTAACGTCAATTTTCACATTAATTATTCACGTTCCTTGTGAAAATGTGTGCAGAATGCACAGCATGCCGATTCCCTTTTCACTAATTGAAGAATGTGCCAACTCTTCTTTTGTGTGGTAGGCACTATTTTATGCACTAGCTGCTACTAGTGGCGGCAGCCTGCAACAAACAAATACACATCATTTGCAAAAAAAACAAACTTCCAGAGTTTCTGTATCAACTGGAAAAGGTTTCAAGTTAATTGCGTGCTTTGTTCTGTTTTTATGATTTTTGAAAGTGTAAAGATCAGTGATCATGCTGTGTGTGTGGTTTTTTTTCCCCCTTCTGAAAAATAGTTCCCAAATACATATTTTAAACAAAATCTTGGAACCATTTTTGAAAATTTTTAAATTTTCTTAAATTTGTTTTAAGTAAATTACCCTTAAATTAATTTATTTTAGAAAAATAATCATACATTATTATTTATCATGTAAAATAGACCCCGAATTGCAAATAGTAATTTTATTTTCAAAAACTCAAATTTTTCAAATGTAAATATTTATATTCATAGCCACGGCCAAAGATTTGAGTATTTTATTTTTACTCTTTTATTACAGTTTACCACTGTGTTTCTAACAGTTTTCGGTGAATTTGGAATAGAGTAGTGTAGTGTGTGTGTGTGTAAAGTGTATTCTCTCTTTTCTTTTTGTCAGATAAAGGCAACAATGCAGTAATATTTCTCAATTTATGTTTAAATTTGATTGACCTTTTTTGTGATGTCGTTATTATCCAACTAAACAAGTCTATATCTAATTCTTTTTACTAATCGCTTAAAATTATTATACCAAGTCAAGGTCTTCATTATTGTATTCAAGATAATTTTTGAGATGGTTACAAATATTGAATCTTTCAAATATTATAGGATTCGAAGAATCGAGAACTCAATAGTCCCATCACTACTTAAAAATAAAAATTCTCAAGTATTAAAATCTTGCAGCACTCGCAGCATACCTTTTACAGAACATTTTAAATGTTTTATATTAACATATTCTTTCAAAATCTAACAACTAGAGGATTTTTTTTTAGATCTGGAAAATGATTTTCCCCTTTAAAAACAAGAAATAATGCTAGAATTATATTCTGGAGTTTGATTGGCCATCCTTGGTTTACCAATTTTATTCAAACCTACAAATTTTTATTTATCATCATCATCATCATTATTCTTTGCTTCTGATGCTAGGCCCTAAGAAATTCTCAAAAATAATATAAAAAACCTAATCCACATCAGAGCTATGTTTATGCCTGATTCTAACAAGAAGTTTAGGTTTAAATATTGAACGATTTAGTTGCCAAAAATGTGAAGAGTTAAATAGCGTGTGGAGAATTGTTAGTTTATAAAGCTCTTGTTTATTTATTATTCAGGTAAATACAGTTTCAGTTAACCAACACAATTATTTTTTTATGCTAATAAGACATTCTTGTATAATGTTCATTAACTTGAGGAAATTAAGGTCCCATTGTTCACAATTATGATCCAGATATATTTGTTGGTCAGGCTGCCATTGAATTGCTGGTGAAGTTTGCGACCGGAAAAGATGTTGGTAAGGGCCGTGGGAAGAAGAAGGCTAGTGGGGCTGGTCTCTTGAAGCGACCAATCATCTGTATCTGTAACGATGTATATGTGCCAGCATTACGGCCACTGAGACAACTGTCCTTGGTTGTGCATTTCCCTCCTACAGCTTCTTCCAGGTCAGTAACCATCTATGTTGTAATGGCAGTGCATTCAGTATTACTTGATTATGTATAGGGCTGGTTCCAATACACTCTTTTTGGAATCCAAATTCTCATTATACCCACATATCCTGATTCTTGAATTTGAATCTTAGGAAACATTAGCAGAAGTACCCGGCATTGCGTGGAGTAACATTTTTCTTTGCTTCAAACAAACAATTTTTTTTTTTCATTTTTTTTTTCCCGACACAGTTTTTAATTAATAAAAAAAATCAAATCCAAATTTTAAACTTCTGGTCTAAAGGTGCAAGTGTTTGTGCACAGGAACTGCTTATTTTTTAAGAGGCAACCATTACCTCCTTGTCCATTGGCAGCAGTGTAAAGTGTGAACTGTGTTCTTCTTTTCATTGTAAAGGCCATATTGTGTTTGTCTCCCTTTTATATGTTTCTATCCACCTTTCCTGTACCTTCTTCCAAATATAATACAATTACCTCATAAAGCGAAAAGAGGTTTTCCTTATTGAGTTATATCATTTTATTAATATTAAATTGATACATAGAAGATGGATAGTAAACATCACACAGGTATGATTTTTTCCCTCTCTATTCTAATTTGTAGAGGCGTACGAAGCTTCAAAACTTTGATTTGTCTTTAAAACAAATCTAGCCTTTGACTCTGCTTTGGAAAAAATTCCTGCTTAGACAATTACAAAAGATGGCCAATAAAAATGTTTACAGCAAAAATACACAACTTATGTCCAATAATTGCCATTCTTAGTTGTTATGTACACTACAAATCAATATTCATAAGGACAAAATCACAAGTAATTGACTTGTAAGGTGGGATATTAATTTAATTAAACAGAATAAAACAAAATATTATAAGTTTAAAAAAAGAGGTGGGCCCAATGGCTAGATAATTTTATAATAAAGGAAATTGATAAAACTAAAGAAAAAGAAAAAATAAACTATTAAGAGTAAATTTGATGAAGAAAGCCCACCTAAGGAAAGAGGAAAAATGTGGGAAGAATCCAATGCACAAAGGTGACATCCATGGAGTAATCCATTGTTTGTGTTATTTGTACTCTCTTCTTCTTTGTGTTTGATAAAGGCAACAATGCCGAAATATTATTTTATTTGAGTTAAAATGTGTGTGTGACTACTTCTACTATAGAACACAAAATATTATAAATAATCAAGTAATAAGACATTTTTTAAGTAATTTTAATGTAGAAAATTATGTAAATAACCAAAATATAATTTATTTTTTCACTCATAAAATAACCAACAAATAGTGTTTGATTTCTGATTAGGCTTTGAAAATATTTCACAGATTTGACCGAGTTCGCATTGAATTGAAAAAGTGGACCTCACACACACCTACTAATTGGGCTCAAATTAATTTTTAAATTGTTACAGTAATAATCAGGAAATGATTATCAGCTTAGTATAAATGGAAAACTGTTAGAACAAGTGAATAATTTTGAGTATTTGGGCAGAATGTTTTGTAAAAGTGGAAGAATAGATAGTGAAATCGACAGACGGGTGAACCCATCTCGGAGAGTAGTTTGATGTATGTGTACTATTGTGACGAATGAAATAGTACTGAAGAGGCAAAGATCGCAGGATATAAAAGTGTTTTAACGCCAATATTGTTTTATAGATGTGAAATGTAGGCTTGTCGGGGGAAACACACGAGCAAGGTGGTTGGAATGAGATAGCTAAGATATGGCTGTGGAAAAACTTGTATGAACAGAGTAAGTGATGAATGAGTGCTGAAGAAGTGTGGTTTGAAAGGGAATCCAATAGGTCATTTGGGAAGACGTGCCTTACGTTGGTTTGTGCATGTTTAGAGGATGTGTGTGGATCAAGTGATGAAGAAACTATATGATGAAAGAATGTGTGGCTCAAAAGGAAGGTGTAGGCCATGTAAGACGCGACTAAAAGTTTTAGATCAATGTGTGAAAGATAGAAACATTAAGAATTTTATGAATAAAAGAACATGTATGACTCGGTGTATGGATGTTGTTTAAGCAAAGGGAGTATGCGAGAATAGGAAAGTGGGAATAAAGTTAGTGAGGATAGATTAATTATGGAATCGTCGTCTTTTGAAGTATAAGTACAGTTTTTTGCCCACCCTCTAAGGACTCGGCATGATTAGATGCATATATATGTTTGTTATAGTAACTATTAAATGTTCACTCTTTTGGCTTTGATACATCCAATCATCACTCTAAAAACATTAAAACATTCACATTATATGTAATTTAACTTTGGCGCATATGTAGCCCTGCACTGATGGTAATTTAATCAGTTAAATCACTTGAATGGTAAATAAATAGCCTGCTGTCTGGTTGTTCCAATTAAAAATTATTTAAAAATATTTTTCTAATCCTTGAATCATGAATGATCAATGCATTTAGGATCGCTGATTGCTTACAACGATTATTTAGCAGTTTCTTAGAGTGAAGAGCTGTACCAATATATCACTTTCCATGTGCTTCCAAATAAATAATAATTTATTGACCCGTGGATCAGGGTTGTATGAGGTAGGAAATAGTCCCGGCAACGTGAGTTGCGGTGGGAGGTAGGAAGTAGTCCTGGCAACGTGAGTCGCGGTGGGAGTTAGGAAGTAGTCCTGGCAACGTGAGTCGCGGTGGGAGGTAGGAAGTAGTCCTGGCAACGTGAGTCGCGGTGGGAGGTAGGAAATAGTCCCGGCAACGTGAGTCGCGGTGGGAGGTAGGAAGTAGTCCTGGCAACGTGAGTCGCGGTGGGAACGGTGAAAAGGAGTCTCAACAAAATCGCTCTTAAAAAAAATGACACTTCGCTCTTTCTTAACAGTGGTTCCCCAGGGGGGGTCACCACTGAATCGGCTCTAGAATTCACCGTGTTATATACCCTCCGCTGCTACCTGGCCTTGTCCAATAAGAGAAAAGGGAGCTTCCCATTGGTGCGGGAAAACCTGAGTGACATTGGCCGCCAAGCGAACCAATAGGAAGGCGAGTTCTCTTTGGCGCTGACTATAGAGGTGGAAGCGTCACGGACGGCTTAGAGAACATGGACTGTGGGCCGGTCCAGGCAGTAGGGAGGGTGGTTGGAGCGGCCGGTGCAAGTGCGGAGGAAAGATACAAGGGAGGCACAACTTACTTGCTATTGTACAACCACCCCTCATTTATTTGAAGGCTACAATGCTGTGACTGATGATTCAGGTCCTGCCTGCTGTGACCACATCTGGATTTGAACTCCGCTCCCCGACCAGTGTCGGAGCTCAGCACGTATTCTAATGTATCCTAACTTCAGATGATAAAAATTATCTGTTTTGTTTCTCTCCCCCTGGTGGCAAGTTAAAAATAAATGAGGTTTGATATATGTTTGTGTCGCAGGCTAGCACAGCGTCTGTTGGAGATAGCAAGGAAGCAACACATCAGGACTGACATGACTGCTCTCTTTGCTCTCGCCGAGAAGACTCACAACGACATCCGCTCTTGTTTGGGTCTACTTCATTTCTTCAAGTCTCAGAAGAAAGGAGTGAAGCTATCAGACATTCAGCGCTCCAGCGTCGGAGAAAAAGACATGCAGAAGGGGCTCTTTGCGGTCTGGCAGGAAATCTTTCAGATCCAAAGACCCAGACAGTGAGTTTACATATTTTATTAATAAAAATATATTTTTGCTCAATGCATGCCAACTTAAATGTTGGAACTTTAATTCAAATAATTTTAATAATTCAGAGCTATGTTTTTGAAGGGTGTAAAACAGTTGATTCAAGTAAGTATTTGCAGAAATGTGAGTTTTCTTGTCCTTGGAGAATAAATACACAAGAAAATATAACAACATTGGTCCTTTACTTATTGTATTCAATAATACACTAATTGGTGCACAGTCCAAGGGTGGCACATGCAGAAGGGTTTAATTTTTGGTTTTTTAGCATTACGTCTTATTATTCGTTCGGGCTTATGCTAATTATGCTAAAGGTTTGAGGGATTAAGAAGATTATATTTAGAGGATGTGTACCCACATTTGCATGGAGGAAGAGTAGAAAACCATATTGAAAAATCCCCCTCTGTACACTCAACCGAGATTTAAACCTTTATCTCCCCATCATCGGCAATCTAGTCTACTGTAAGAGTAGCGCCATAGACCAATCGGCCACCGACGTGTGTTGCATTTAATTATACCCACATTATTTTTAAATATTTTAATTACTATAAATAGTTACTATAATTATTTTAAAGGCCATGTTTGTTTCAATTTTCTTTATTTAATAATAATAATAATAATAATAATAATATTAATAATATCTTACTACCCGTTCGGGTTATACGCTTTAAGTACTAATTACTCTAATGGATTAGGAATTGGGAAGGTTGAATTAGAGGAAGTGAAGGAAGTGAACCCGCATTTGCGTGGAGGGAGAGTGGAAAACCATTTAGGAAAAACCACCTCCAGTTCACCCGACCGAGATTCGAACATCGATCTCCCCGTCCTCAGCAGTCGATCTCAACACGACAAGCGTGTTTGCCAACTAAGCCACCGAGGCGGGTTTCTTTATTTAAGTGCTCTAGGAAAATATTGTCCTTTCTTAACCTTCCTCTATCCTATATGTCTCAAAGTCATAAGACATATTTCCACTTATTCAGACTTTGTAGTGAACAGATATTTTGTATGTAATGAAACCGTGTACTTGTTTCTGATTGCAGAAAACTGATTGAGTCTCAGCATACTCCAAGAGAAAGCGAGTTGGAGCCCATGCCAGACTTGAACTCTCCTGAGATGAAATTTGGCAACATGGCTCTTCCTACAAGGTAATTTATGTGCTCTATCTTATGTATTATTTTTGTCTTGTGCTATTTAAGGATGGTAAGGAATAATAGTTAAGACTGTCGAAAATTTAGGATATTTTTGATTCTCAATCTGAGATTTGTATCAGAATTCTGGATATTGATATTTTAAAGATTTGAAAATTTCAAATCCAAATAAAACCAAAATTCAAATTTGATTACATTTCTTTCCTCTGAATCTGTGTCTGCGATGTAGTTCTGGTCACCCACACCAAAGGGGTGAGAGGCCTGGAAGATGTATCTTCGCCATTGCCTGATCTCCCTCTTGAAGTGCCTTTAATCAAAAGGGTAGGAGAGTTGTAGTATGTCAGTTATATAATATGACATCTAAAATTACAATTCCATAAAGACAATTAAAACAAGACAACAAGTACTAATCTATTCCAATAAGATGGGGCAGGTGTTGACTCTATGTGAATTGATGTTGCCGGGAAATGCCTAAGCTTGGAGGAAAATTGCCCCTGCAGACCATACCGCCACCGCGAGCATTTTCACGTCCTGATCGAAGGGCACACATCAAAGAAAAGAAAGATAATTGTCTCGGCTCACACCTTCTGACAGCGCTGCTGATAGATCGGAGTAATGCTACAACTCTAACCTGCCTTCTCCCCTTAGATATCACGATGTGTCCAAATCTGAGCCAGTTCTGTTGCTATAGAACGGATTCCCTGTAAATAGCATGTTTGTATTCCTTTGTAATTATTCACTGGAGGAAGAACTACGACATAAAACTTAAGCACCGAAGAACACTGGCGGCCACGATGTGTCAGGTATCAGACTCACCACCACGTTGCAGAGGAAGCCTCTCCTGAGACTTTAAGTATCTTTATCTTCTGTTTAGAACCTACATTAGATTCTAAACTCCATTTCTATGTCCATCAGACATGGTTTCTTTAGTTAGAATGTCTTAACTTTATTTTCTTTGTCCATCAGACATGGTTTCTTTAGTTAGAATGTCTAACTTTTTTTTGTCCATCGGACATGGTTTCTTTAGTTGGAATGTCTGACGTTATTTTCTATGTCCATCAAACATAAGTTCTTGGTTCAAATATTCAGACGGTTATTTCCCTACGCCCATAAGGCATAATTTAAATATGAGGGCTCTATGCTCTACATATGTATAGGACCGGGTGATTGTGTATACAGAGTCCATTAGTACCTTCTGGCTCAATGAGGAAAGCAACAGGAAATTACCGCACTACTAACTTACCTAGTAAACCTTTTCAGTGCTGCCTAGATTTTCAGCTACAGTGGAATTGTTTGGGATCCAACCAAACTTTGGGTTGAGTACTTATCATAACACAAACAAAAGTAGGCCTTTCATATTAGAAAATAAGAACTACACTTTGAGATGATATAAACGATGAAAGAATCAAAATATGACCTTGTTTATTAATCACCCCTTTGCTTTACCCGTTATAATAATAATAATAATAATAATAATAATAATGTTTTAATGCAAAGAAATATCTCTACACTTCTCACTTAAATATTCTACATGCAAATTTTAAAGTTCTTTCAAAAACCTATCATAATATTTAAAAAAAAATCAATTCACATAAAACCTGTTGTCTAAAATACTGGATCAAAAGTTCCTCTCAATTTCCTGAAATTTTGTTTTAAATTCAGTCTTTTTTTTATCAATACCAGCGTAAATAACAATGTTTTGAAGTAATTTTTTGCATTTTGCATACTTAAATATAAAACCACATTTTCATTAGGAATTTACTAATTTAAATAATTTTAATCAGAAATGTAAGAAAAATCTACTATTCGATTTGTACTATTCAGCATTCATTCGAAATTTTGATATTCAATTCGATAAATAATCCTATTTGCATACCCCAAAAAAATATAATCAACACTTTCATCATAAAATTGTATTTAAGTCATATGATCGTATTCACATTTTATGCAAACATACTAACTCTCATTATTTGACTTTACAATATATGTAAACTTGTCAATTTTCTGTTAATAATAGTAATATTAGTGAATGTAGTGAAGGGTATCATGGTGATATTATTAATATTATTTATTTTGTAAATGTAATTTTTATAACTATAATTATTTTATTGGTTATATTTCCTTAAGGAGAACCTCTTTTTGAGGTAATTATATGGTATTTGGAAGAGTTCTGATAGAATGAAATTTAGGTCGGGATATTGGGCAATGACGATCGATTTTATTAAAGAGGCAGCCAATTTCTCTTTGTCCAATGGCAGCAACGTAAGTGTGAACTGTGTTTTTGTTTTCATTGTAAAGCCATATTGTGTTTGTTCCTTTTATAGGTTTTCATCCACCTCTCTTATATTTTACTGCTTAGAAATAATGTATTGGCCTGATTATAAGGTAGTTTGATGTTTTTCACTAAAATGGCCTTTTGAAAACTACTCGTATCATATGCACAGTCTAACAATTTTCACTGAAACAAAAAAAACCTTCAGCCTACAAAGTTTTATTTTGTAGCATGCTGGAACTGTACCAGCCGGCGGGAATCATCATGTGCGCCTAGTAATAATAATAACAAACCCAAGGTCAAAACAAAGAGAGAGGATTTCCACCCTTTGGTGTCACTGGACATGTACTCCAGGTGTCATAATTTGTATTATGTTGTTTATATTAAAAAAATCACCAATGGAAGATTCGAAAGTGAGTGATCGTGTTTAATAGAAAGCTTCCTTGGAGTCTCGCGTGAACAAGGAAATGAGAATACACTATGGTAAGAATTTGACATGAGCTATACATGAGACACAACAAACATTGTGCATACTTCTAACAGTTAATGTTTCCGAACCCATCAGGCTTATACACAAATGTTAGTGTTTTAGAAATGAAGGTTTAGTCTAGAGAAATTGTACCTGTGTTTGCATGGAAGGCGAGTGTAAAAGATTTAGGAAAAACCACCCTGATTACACCCGACTGGGCTACTAACCTCGATCTCCCTGTCACCGACAGTCTAGTATACTGTGAGAATGATGCCTTAGACCAGTGGTTCCCAAATCTTTTTGGTTCACTGTGCCCAAAGTCAGAACATATAACTACCTAAAATGTGCACGTATTTCAAATTCACAAACCATTTATGTAAAATTTATCAAATAGGTACATATTTTGAACAATCAAATCATTGGATGAATAAATTTTGATCGTCACCGCCCGATCCCCCGACCTAGGTTTCGTTCCGACATCCATTACCTCTTTGTCCATTGGCAGCAGTGTAAAGTGTGAACTGTGTTCTTCTTTTCATTGTATAGGCCATATTGTGTTTGTCCCCCTTTTATATGTTTCTATCCACCTTTCCTGTACCTTCTTCCAAATATAATACAATTGCCTCATATAGCGAAAAGAGGTTTTCCTTATTGAGTTATATGAATGAATAAATTGTAATTAGTAGGGTGGGTGAGCCTGTTGTTCACGACACATCTTCTCAGATCTTGGAATCAAACTGGACACAGTCACCCACCCTCATTTCCTGTTCCACGTTGATTTTATAACAATACTTGTTTTTTATCACAGCGACCACAGAAAACCCAGCTTCCCAAAAACATGATGTCGCAAATGGAATTAAGATTCGTTGAGCTTTACCACTTAGCAGCAGAATATTTTTTACTGATATCCAAAAGTCAGTTCCATGCTGTCTTCAGTGTGTTGTCGAAACAATTAGATTTTCTTCTTCTACAGAAGTAAATTCAGATAGATAGAGCTCTGGTCCTAATGGGTCTTGAATCCATGTGAACTTATCAATATCATCTTCTTGAATATATGTTTCATACCAGTTGATTGACTGTGATAGGTGTTCTTCAAAAACAGATTTTATGTTGCAAGAGAAATCAACTTCATTGGAGATCACAAACTGATGTAACAAGGGGAAACAATATTTTCCACTGTCTTCATTCATTTTTCTTCTTCATACCTGTAATATTTTTCAGAAACCTGAAATCTTATGGACCCATTTCAAAATGTGCATGTTGCCTCCTTGCAGGGAGGGATTCAACACATTTAACTTTTCAAAGATATCACATAAGAATGCTATTTTTACAAAAAAATCCGTTTCCACGAAGTGTTTGGAATACTCTTGTTTTTCCTCTTCAAGAAAAGTATACATTGCCTGCCGTAATTCAAACGTACGGGACAATATATCCCCACAAGAGAGCCATCGCGAGGGGCCGTGGTACAACAAATATGTGTATTCGGCTCCCATGTTCTCACATAATTTTTGGAAAAATCTTGCTTTCATTGTTCGAGTTTTTATAAAGTTTACCACACTCACCTCACATTCTAAGACAAGATTCAAGGGAAGAATCAATGCTTTAATGCGAGTGCTTCTCTATGAATGATGCGATGGGCCCACAGTGAATCCGGAGTGCTTCTTCAAACAAGCGCCTGCACTCCTCCATAATGGCCGGACATCAAACGACCACCATCAGTACAGACACCAATGCACTTTGTCCACTCCAAATTATTTTCAACTCTAAATATTTCCAGGATTTTGAACAAGTCTTGAGCCTTTGTACTTGCAGTAATACTTTTACAAAAAAGGTTTTCCACAATGTCATTTCCATCTATGAACCATACATAGCAAATGAAATGTACATCCTTATTACTGTACGTGGCCTCATCTAGCTGCAACCCCAATTCCTTAAATTTTATTTTGTCAATAAATCGATTATTGAGATCCTCCGCCATGTGCTTGATTCTGCGACTGATAGTATTGTTAGACAAAGACACCTTTGAAAGCAGTTTCACCGCAGACTCCCCAATCATAATAGTAACCAAATCTACAGCAGCCGGTAGAATTAGTTATTATTATGGGGCTTTTTACACATTGCTTAGTATTGACATCTGCTGAGTGTTTAATAAGTTGTATAGTAGCGCCCAACTCAGAGAAGTGTTTATATTTGTTTATTATTGTTTATCAGTTGGCCTCACTGTGTACGATACTTTTAGTGTTTGTTCTAACATGGATTTAGTTTATAACTTTCATTGTATGATTGATTTTGTCTTGAAATTGTTGACCATCGCTCAAAAGTTAATTTTGTATGTGATAATAAAACATGGCGCAGTCGGTAGTGTCTGCAGTGGTTTATCTGTGATTCAAATTTGTGGATACAATTATCTCGTCCGGTAAAGAAGCAGTTATCAATATAGAGTTTAATAAACCAAAGTCACTTAATCTTGTCGGAGATTTGGCGAAGAATTTCGATGAATTCCAGGAAGAAGTTCTAGAATATTTTGAGGCGACGGAGACTGGAACAAAATCTTTCGGGCGTGCAAATAGCCAGGCTAAAAAACCTATTAGGACGAGATGCTGTCCGACTCTATAAAACCTTAACTACCATCAAACCTGAAGAGGAAACAGTCAATTGTATATTGTCCGTTCTTAAATCTCACTGTATTCCGAAGAAGAATGAAACCATCCTTGTGTTCAATTTTTTTAATAGGAAACAATGTCTCGGTGAACCGTTTGAAAACTTCTACGCAGAGCTCAGAGCTCTTGCCACACCTTGTGAATTTGGTGACCAGGAGGATAAATTGCTGCGTGCGCAAATAATATTGGGTGTGAACTCGCAGTCAATAAAACAACACCTTCTTAGGGAAGACACTACCCTACACAAAGTTGTAGAATATTGCAAATCAGTGGAGCTAGCAGACAAAAACTTGAAAACCATTGAGGATGGAGGGGGATCCTCGCAGAGTGATATATTTAAAGTGAGTAGAAAAACAACCACCCCCCAAACCTCCCAAGTGCAGAATCGGTGCCACCTTCAGAGAACAGGACAATCAAGAAGTTGGAACAATCTACAGCAGACTGAACCGTTACGTCCCGACCCCAAAGAAAATCTTGGTGTGTCCAGAAACAAGTTTAGTGAAAAGTTTATTAGAAAAGTGTGTTATCGTTGCGGTTATGACCATCCAAACCGGCCTTGTCCCGCAATTAATAAGCGATGTAATCGATGCCGAGGTATGAACCATTTTGCCAGAAATTGTGTTGCCACAAATAGTTTTTCTAGTGGTCGTAGTGCTTTTGAACTAGGAGCTATGAACGCTGATAATAATGTTGCTAACCAGACTTCAAATGCTGGTGAGTGTAGTTATTTTTGTCAATTACAAGATACTGATGGTTACTCTTTGCCCCCTGTTTCAGGTTATTCAGATATAGGTTCTCTTTCAATTATAAATTCTGTTAATACCAATCGTCATTGGTGCATATCATTGCTAATTAACTGCAAACCTATACTTTTCAAACTAGACACCGGGGCAGAAGTTAACATCCTTCCATTAAGGTCTTTGGAGTTCATTGGACCCGATTATAGTTCTAGGCTAAGTGCTCCTAAAACTTATATTGAAGCTTTTGGGGGTTTTGAGATTGCACCTGTTGGTGAAATTTGTCTTCCTGTTGTCTATGAAAACAAAACACATAGCTTGGTGTTTACTATTGTCAATTCAGTTAAAGCCGTACCCTTACTTAGCCTTTCATCTTGTGTGAATCTCAATCTCATTACAAAAAATTTTGTTGGGGTTCTCAATGCTGATAAACCTGATTTTCAAAACTTCTGGAATTCAAACCAGGATGTTTTTAATGGCCTTGGATGTTTTCCAGAGGTTCTTGATTTAAAATTAAAAAAAGGTGCTATACCTAAAAGCAGCCCAGCCCGCAGAGTTCCCCTAAAACTGTTAAGTAAACTTAAGGTGCATTTAGATGACCTTGAACAGCGTGGCATTATTGAATGTTGTGACGCTGGTGAATGGGTAAACAATCTAGTTATTGTAGAGAAACATAAAACAGGGGCCATAAGGCTGTGCATAGATCCTAAGGATCTCAACGAAAATTTGGTCCGAGATTATGTGTTGATTCCCACTCTCGAGGAGATTAGTTCCAAAATGGGCAATAAAAAATATTTTTGTGTATTTGATTTAAAAGATGGGTTTTACCAAGTTAAATTGAGTAAAGAATCAGCTGGTCTATGTACGTTCAGCACCCCCTTTGGATGTTATCGGTTTTTACGCGCCCCATTTGGACTAAGTGTGCTTCCTGAGTACTTCCAAAAGATGACTCATAAATACTTTGGGAATATTGGGGGAGTATGTGTATATTTTGATGATGTTTTATGTGGAGCAGACACAATGGAAGAGTTATGGAAAATAGTTAAACAGGTTATTCAAGCTGCTCGTGAAAACAACATAGTATTCAACCCAGAAAAAGTTCAATTCTTTGTGGATAAAGTTAAATTTTTGGGTTTGGAATTTGATAAGGATGGGATTCGTCCTGACGACACTAGGGTTCAGGCTATTCAGGACATAGAAGTACCTGCTTCAAGGAAGGATTTGCAGCGTATTTTGGGAACAGTCAACTACCTAAGACCATTTGTGCCCCACCTGTCAGATATTTGCACCCCATTCCGTGAACTTCTGAAAAAAGATTCCGAGTGGTCTTGGAATTCCTCCCACAGTAAGCAGTTAGAGCTTTTGAAAAAGTCTATAGCACAACATGCCTTGTTGACTCCTTTTGACCCCTTCAAACCCATCAACATACATGCTGACAGTAGTCAATATGCCCTTGGGGCCACGTTAATGCAAGATGGCAAGCCCATTTTATATGCTTCACGATCGCTTACCACCACTGAGCAAAATTATGCTCAGGTGGAAAAAGAATTGCTCGCTGTCTCATTTGCATTCAAAAGGTTCCATAACTTTGTCTATGGTCACGAAGATGTAACTGTTCATTCAGATCATCAGCCACTCACCTCCATCATTGTAAAAGCCATTGGTAAAATTACCAATAATCGCCTCCGCCGCCTTAGGCTGAAACTATTGCCCTATTCATTCACACTCAAGTATTTAGCAGGCAAATACATGCATATAGCGGATTTGTTATCCCGAAATTGTAAAATTATTCCTTCATCTGTAGATGAAAGTATGTATGATATAGTACATGTTATAGGGACAACCTCCGATGTTCAACCATCCTTACTTGCAAAGTACAAGAAAAATACAGTTGGGGACTCTGTTTTGAGCAAAGTATTTAATTATTACATTAAAGGTTGGCCTAAGTCATTGTCATCAGATTGCTCAGAGCTGAATCATTATTTTTCCCTCAGAAAAGACATCACAGTCCATGATGGGCTTCTTTACTATGATGAACGTCTATTAGTTCCATTTAAACTGAGGCGCTTCACCCTTGAGATGCTTCATGCAACTCACCTCAGTTTTGAAAAAGTCAAGGCTCAAGCATCCCGCAGCTTCTATTGGCCAGGAATCAACTCTGATTTGAAAAATTTTATACTTGCGTGCCCAACATGCAATCGATTTCAACGGTCTAAAATAAAGGACCCGCTGCAACCTCATGACATCCCTGATCTACCCTTTGCTAAAGTTGCTGCTGATTTTGCGGATTATAATGGTGACAGCTATCTAGTTATTGTGGACTACCATTCGCGGTGGATTGAGGCTGAGAAGGTCCCGAGTAAGTCTGCTTCCACTGCTATAAGTAAGCTCAAACCAATCTTTGCACGTTTTGGGATTCCCAAACAATTCATGTCTGACAACCAACCTTTTGACTCATATGAATTCAAAGTATTTGCTCAATCATGGAATATTGAATTAGTAACCTCCAGTCCTCACTATCCCCGCAGCAATGGTTTGGCTGAGAAAGCGGTTGGAATAGTCAAATTGATGTTAAAAAAGGCACAATATGACCGTGGAGACTTTCCACTTTTTCTTCTGGATTATAGAAATAGCCCAGTGGCAGGGCTTCCATACTCACCTGCTCAGCTTCTTCAAAGTCACACCCTCAATTCTAGACCGCCTGTACAGGATTGCTGCTTGAAGCCAGAAATAATTATTGATGATGCAGTGACTGCGAAAGTAGGGCAATCATTACATTATGACAAAACTGCTCGATCCCGTGAGCAAGTTTTTAACCCTGAGCAGTATGTCTTTATTTGGAACAACAAACTGCGATTTTGGGAAGGGGGCAGTGTGGTTAAGATATTGAAAAACAGATCATATCTGGTGTGTATAAAAGGAAAATTTTATGGACGAAATTCACTTCATATTAGCCCTAGGAACTCTGGTAATGACATTTCCTGTGAAGATCATGATAGGGTGCGGAGCTTTGGTGATGATATGGGTGAACTTGAAGGATTAAAGGTAACACCACCATCCTCTCCTAATAACAAGCCAGGAGGCATAATAGCATCAACTTCTCAGTCTCCTAATTCAGAAATGAATACTGTACCTCTTGGAACTAGTCTGCCTAATATTGTTACAAGATCTGGTAGAATTATACTCTGGTGCCAAAACTTTCATACACACTACACACTACGGTCTCTCTTCATTGTTGACATATGTCGATGTAAAGCCAAAATCCAAATAACACTCGCCATATTTACTAAATTTACACTTCTTCACACACCCACTACTAGTTTGTGGTTCATCCTTTTTATTTTCACTTCTAAAAAACGTATTAATGTTCAGCAAAAATGTGTCCATTTTTATGAATATAATAACAACTTTTAAAAGTTTACTTGATCACCACACCATTCACTTGGTTCAATCTTCAATCAATCAAAGCCCTGGAGACATTTATATACAAACATCAAGTACCGAGGAATAAATAAATAGAACAATCCATTCACTTTATTCAAATTGATGCGCTGAGTGGCCTACGTCTGTTCGCTCAGTGGGCTGAGAAACAACTGCCTTCTAGACTGATTTATACTAAAACAAACCAGAGTTATTAAATGAAACTATAAAAATTCCGACATCAAACACCATATAATATTACTCTTGAGAAGTGTAACACTTAGTCAATTTGTACAGTGTTCGTTGGATGTCCTTCCCAGCATCGCATCAACACATTGATTATTCGATTCTAAAACCACATGGGCTGTCATTTCATTGAAAATATTGTAATATTTCGTTGTGCCCCTGTAAGTAAGCCGCGGCACCCAGTTGGTAATCCAACTAGGTCTTTTATAAATTGACTTTAGATAGTTAATGAACTTGGTCTTTTGACAATTCCAGAATGCAGTCAATACTGAGAACTGTCCAGAGCTATGGAGAATATGATCGACTCATGCAAGGAGTTTATGAAAACTTTCTCAAAATGAACTTCAAGGACAGTCATCTTGAACGGGTTAGTACCACTACTAATTTCTTTGATTGTATTTTTTTTTCCCCCAGATATCTTACATGGTATAGTAACAAAGGGAAAATGGCTGTATTGAATTAAACATTGAAATGAGGATGGAAGGGCAAGACCTACACACTTACCAGAAAACTGTAGGTCTCATAGTTCACAATTAAAACACAACAAATCACATAATTATGTGTAATTTTTGGGGTACATCAGTCCCCTTTTTCAGCAGAAGAGTGTCTGTGTCTTACTCTCATGGGGACTGACGTCTTTATTTTCTCAATCGTTCCCTGGTGTGGCCGCGAATCAACATTTCATTGCAATTAGTTATTGTAATGCCATCTATTGATGAACTACTATACTTTTAGCCAGTCTGGATACTTCATATTGAAGCTAATAGGCAGGGCTACCACTTCAATACTATACTATGACCATGAATTAAGCAATAAATGAGAAAATAAGTGAATAACAAAATTAGGTTTTGGATAAGAGTATACCAAAATAAAAATGGCTGCCGGTCCTGCGTAGGTCGCTGTGCGAAACATGTGCGAGGGAATGGGTTGAATAAAATAAGAATAAATATTCCTCTAAATTCATTGTAATATAAACTAAAAATATTCACATGTTTTGGAAGAATTAATAAATCCTATCACAACATTTATAAATGTGTAAACATATTCTCTAATTCGTTTGTTGGGTGGAAACAGAAATTTTGCAAGAGGCGGTTTTATTAACCTTTGCCCAGAATTATTTAAAGTTTGTTCACATTATAACATTTTTGGGTGTATACTATAGTACATAAAAATAAAACTATAACAAATCTTTTCACGAAATTGACTACTTGGTTTTTTATAGGTGAATTATGTCTAATTTTTGTTTATTTATTTAAATGTGGATTAATGATATCAACATTCCAATAACCAATCAAAGTTCTCTCTGTCCTAGAAATGTATTACCCCCCGACCAAAGACCATTGGTAAAATATAGTTGTAAGCAAAATCAAATATTTATATCAAAGGAAAAAAGGAAACAAGGTTTAAGACTACTAAATGATTTTTTTTTACCACAATATCTTTGGTTGTCATTTATCAATTGTAGCCATAACTTTTCTACTCATTGAACTATAATATATACATCCATTACTGTTACCAGCCTGTGGCCTGGGTCAGTTTTTATCCGAGTAATATATTTTACACTACCGGCTGGCTAGGCCTGTCATAGCCTCACATGCCTTATAATCTAATTTAAAACTAGGTCAAGCACAACATCCAGTCCTCGGCTATCAACTTATCAATATGAAAGGGTAAACTCATATTTCACCAAAGATAAATCTTTCGGCCATGCCAAAATTCGAACCCGGGACTCTTAACTCAGTAGGCAGTCATGCTACTGAATGAGCTAAGGTGTCAGATTCATTGAACTATATATACATAACCTAAATTTTAGTCGATCCAATAATGTTTCTGCTTAAAAAGTATTACTAGGCTAAATCATGGTTTAAATTAGGAGGGATAGCCAGCACACTTACCTTGGTGATACTGGAGTAGAAATTGTTTAGATATAACACTAAAAAACACATAAACACATTGTTAAGGACAAGCTTTCACTGTTACAGACAGCTTCATCAGATGTCTACTCTCCTGACCTGATGAAGCTGTCTGTGACAGTGAAAGCTTGTCCTTAACACTGTGTTTATGTGTTTTTTAGTGTTATATCTAAACAATTTCTACTCCAGTATCACCTAGGTAAGTGTGCTGGCTATCCCTCCTAATTTAAACCAAAATTTTTATATCGCAATACAACTTTTTATTGACCAAAATCCAATAATTATATTTAGCACAAATCAAGGTCCCTAATTATAGGTCAGAGGATATTGTAACCAATGAATAACTTTATTACAGGTGAGCACAGGCTTGGACTGGTTTGCATACATGGATGTATTGAACAGAGAGATACGAAGCCAACAGAACTACGTTCTAATGCCCTACATCCCGTACGCCTTTGTGTTGTGGCACTTCCTGTTTAGTAGCCTGGCCTGGCCCAAGCTCTCCTACCCCAGTGTGGGATATGAGGTGAGCTATACACCAATACTTCTCTCTGATATGTTCTAATTCATCATCATCAACTGTTTCCAGCCTGTGTCCAGGTCATTTTAGTAAAATGCCTCCATCTCCCTCTATCCTTCCTCCTTTAATCGCTTCCGTTAGCTGCATTTAAAATATCTACAAGTTATATCTTAAGTATTTGAAGTAACTAAGACAATCCAAATCAAGTGCATAATCCAAATGTCAAAAGGAACTTTAGCACGACATAAACTATAAATTTCCATATTATTTACACTTTTGAACTTTCAAAGGAAGTTTTCTCATCTCACTCTTGCGTCTTAATATTTTCTCATATTTTCATCGTGATAGTTTCAAATATAGAAAGTAGTTTGTCACATCCATAATTGCTTTTAATATGAAATCACATATTTTTTTTCCTTGTCTAGATTTTGAATTTTAGAGTCTTGCACATCTAAAATTATTAGTCATCGATCACTAATAAGTAGATATGTATAAAATCCACTTTCTTACAAATTCAAATCTCCATTATACTCTCGAATTCGAATCTTGGAAAAAATTGTTAACACAATGGAATATATAAACAGAATGGTAATATAAAATACAAATAGTAACTAAATGTTAATATTCTTTCTTATAACCTATTATTTATAGACCAACATTCATAAATTCAGTTAAGTATTAACTCTTTTGCTGCATATTTAATTTTTACTTCTTACCTTCAGAAATGCTAATTATAAGTCAAAAATTTAAAATCTGAAAATTTGCATGATGATCATGATTATGATCAAATAATGTGATTTTCAACTAGTAATGTATTTTAAATATGAAATTTAGCACCACGTTGTCTATAACTCACATTATAATATATATTTTATTCCAATAAAATTGTATATGTCACATTTTACCCAAATGCAATGTTATTCTGCTATCAGAACCATTCTTTATTTTACTAGCAACCCACAATAGTGTCAAACCAATCATTACCTGAGGATTTTACAGGCCTAATATTGGCCTAATATAGGCCTTATGTAATAAAAAGAAATCTTTTGAAAATTAGGTTACATCAACACAACTTGAACAATTTTGTGCTACATTGGCGTTTTCCCCGGTGTATTCTCTAAGATCATATATTTGTGTTAGGCATGGTTTTAAAATAGGAATCAGGTAAATAACAAAAATATAATTAATTAGAAGAAATAAAATGACTTGTAAAAAACACTGAATTATTTAATTTTTCAATTGCCATACTAACCAAATATTTATTACACTTCACATGGCACAAATTCATCAATCATAGATTAAATGTTACTAACACAGTAGAATAACCAGGTAAATATAACAAATACTTCACTAATAAATCCCTCAACAATGTTTTCTGCCACATAAATATTGCACATGTGCTACAAGAAGTGAAATGCGGAAGTAAACAAGCGCTACTATTGTTATGATCTAGCAGCTGGTAATTGACAGTTCTTAAAACTAGCACCATATGTCAAAGACTCACGAGCATGCTATTATGAACAATTCAACGTTCTAACACTCTTGTGGCTATTTCTGACTGTCGCAGCGATGATAGATAAAGTTTACACGTGGGGTTAAGTCGATTTCCACAGCCAATAGCTATAATACTAAGATCGGATATATCCGATTTATGCAGCAAAAGGCTTAACTTACCTGGGGCTCGGTTTTTAAGTTAATCTTATAATTATAATTAGTTTGAACCACCAATAAATGATATTAGAGCTCTAAAAACAAATTTCTCTCGGAAAATTTAAAAAAAGTATTTTTTTAAAAGGATTTGAATCTTGAAGCTGAAACGTTCTCAAATCCTCAAATCTTGATTATCCTTAAAAACTCAAGGTTCCATCCCTACCAATTACAAAAAAGTAAAGAAATGGCACAGTCATTATATTATTGTTTAAAATACAACAGACTAGAATGTCAACATTACCAAATGCGTACTTCAAAAAATTGAGTCTTTGTTCAGCACCAGTGTGACTCGGGTACATCTGGGCAGTGAATCCCAGAGTTATTCAATCGAGTCTTTGTTCCGCACCAGTGTTACTCGGATATATCTGGGCAGTGAATCCCAGAGTTATTCAATTCAATTAAGTCTTTGTTCCGCACCAGTGTGACTCGGGTATATCTGGGCAGTGAATCCCAGAGTTATTCAATTCAATTTAGTATTTGTTCCGCACCAGTGTTACTCGGGTATATCTGGGCAGTGAATCCCAGAGTTATTCAATTCAATTGAGTCTTTGTCCCTCACCAGTGTGACTCAGGTATATCTGGGCAGTGAATCCCAGAGTTATTCAATTCAATTAAGTCTTTGTTCCTCACCAGTGTGACTCGGGTATATCTGGGCAGTGAATCCCAGAGCTATTAAATTCAATTGAGTCTTTGTTCCTCACCAGTGTTACTCAGGTATATCTGGGCAGTGAATCCCAGAGTTATTAAATTCAATTGAGTCTTTGTTCCGCACCAGTGTTACTCAGGTATATCTGGGCAGTGAATCCCAGAGCTATTAAATTCAATTAAGTCTTTGTTCCGCACCAGTGTTACTCAGGTATATCTGGGCAGTTTACCTATTGTTTCCAGCCTGTGGCTCGAGTCAGTTTTTTTATTCAAGCCATATATTTTCCATCACAATCTTGCTAGGCCTGTTGTGGCTTCATATGCCTTATAATCCAAGACTGGACTAGACACAACATTCAGTCCCTCCGGCCATTAATTCATCACTGTGAAAAGGGTAAACCAACTATTTTACTTGCTCATAAAATTAATAATAATTTAAAAAAAAATCCAAATATGAAGTTTAAACTACAAATACATATAACAAACCATAAAAAAATAAGTCTATTTCCCCGATGTTCCCTTTTAACTCTGTTTCAGGCGCTTCACTTGTATAATAGATGATTGTATATCATTCGACTTACTCATGCATATTTGATTTATTCTGTATAGTACGAATCTTCAAAATTTCAAAGTTGAAGGTTCAATCTTCTTTTGACTTTGAAACCCACAATAACCTTAATATCTTTGAAACACATCTTTTTAAGAAATAAAACCTCAGTATACTAACATATTTGAGATATATCACATAATATGACATATTAAAAAATTAACTAATCTTTGGAACAGCTACTAAACAGTATTTTAACACCAATCAGTGGAGCCCTGTAATTTTTTATTTATTTTTAGTTTAATTCCGCTTTTAAATTTCACTTTTAGGTGTTATTTCGTGTTTATTCAACACTACATGTAATCTGAGGTGTATTATTTACATATTGAGTAATTGTTTACAAAATTAAAATTTATTATTGAAACCTTATATATTAGCTTTAAAATTCTTTGTCAAGTTTGTCTGCATATTTTACAATTTGGTAACCTAAGGTTAGCTTACATTACAAGAAAATACTAATCATATTGCATCAGGTTCAAAATTTCTGCTTAATTTCTCGTTAATTTCGTGTTCATTCAAAGATTTTGTTTTTGTTGTGAAAGCAGTGTTATTTGGTTTTATAGGAGGATTTTGTGTAACAAGACAATTTTGTTTTATTTAGCTTTTCAAAACGATTGTAAATCATATCTAAAAACTATTAAAGGTAAAAGTACTTGATTCCATCTTTGTATGGCACTTTATGCTTTATCGCGTCTCGCCATTTTTATAGCGCTCTACCATTCACTGATTTAATGACTAAACAACTTATATATATATATATATAAAAGGTATGGTTAAAGAAGGTAAGTAAGTAAAATAAAAGATATATTCTAATCAATATTGCGAACATTAACTTGTTTGGTGTTTTGTATCTGACAAGTTGTAACACCATGAGCTGACGGTCCGGTCATTTGTATGAAGCAAAGAAAATTTAATATACAAAGCCTTATAGTTGTGCTATTTTCCTTACTTGTATTTAATATCTGTTATTTAGTCCTTGATATTCTATTTTGTTGAAATTATGACAAATTTATAAGTACATTTTTGATACAAAAGTTTTTTTTTATATCTTCAGTGTTTGTTTTATTATGCTTAGTGGCTGACTCAGTGAAAAAACAAGGCAGAAAATGAGCAGCACATTTAGTAGAAAAAACCTTTTCTTTAACCTTCCTTAACATATTTCAATCTTAGCTTAACATTTAAAGAGTGACCTTCCCAGATCCATACAAATTATAAATTTGGGTTGATTGTTGTGTTTGTAATAATTTCTATTCTTTATTACTGAAAACAATATAGTTAGTAGTAGTGTTGGCAACGGCATGCTAAGTACTATTATAATGCAGTAGAAAAAAAAATCATGTGTTTTATGTAGTCACAGAAACTAAAGCTAATTTTTAAAATTTCACTTCCTCTTAGTAAATATTCAAAATTGAAATTTTAGTTTTATTGAAGTAAACATAATTTATCAAATCATGCTGGTAGAATTTTTTGTCATAAACTTTTGTCTACACAATATTTAAAATCTGAGTATATATAAACAGACCAAATTAGTACTGTTCCTGAAGGGGCTTTATCACTGAAGTGACCATGCTAAGGCAAAAATTTAAGCACTTTGTGACTGGAGTGTGTCGGCAGTTAGACGGTGACACAAGGACCAGCCTGAGTGCTCCTAACAGAAAGTTCCAATTGTTGGCACCAAAGTCTCAGCCTGAAAAGATTCCTCCTAAAGTGTTGATTGTTGGTGCAGGCATAGCAGGGCTGTCTGCTGCTGAAAGGCTTACACAACTGGGTTTCCACCAGTATGTGGTTCTCGAAGCTACTAGGAGACCAGGAGGTGAGATAGGTCATTCCTTAAGTCCCATTCTGCTGCTGAGAGACTTAACTGGGTTTATATAATGTGTGGTTCTTGAAGCTACTAGGAGACCAGGAGGCGAGAGAGGTCATTCCTTAGGTACGTCCCATTCTCCTGCTGAGAGACTTGACTGGGTTTATATAATTTGTGGTTCTTGAAGCTACTAGGAGACCAGGAGGTGAGATAGGTCATTCCTTAGGTCCCATTCTGCTGCTGAGAGACTTACCTGGGTTTATATAATGTGTGTTTCTTGAAGCTACTAGGCGACCAGGAGGTGAGAGAGGTCATTTCTTAGGTCCCATTTTGCTGCCGAGCGACTTAAGGCCCCGGCACAGACTATGTATCCGTAGGGCCGTGATATGTAGTCCTTAAGAAATCGATGCCACAGTATCAGATTGCTCTGGCCACATAGTCCTTATCTGTAAGTCCTTACTCCATAGAAGTTGCTCAATTTTAATTTTATACGGACTATTTTATACCAACTGCCAATCACAGACGAGTAAATGTGTGCATGCACATTGAAATAAAAGAACAAATGGCAGTAGGAGGATTCGTCGCTATGGAAACATATACAGAATGAAAAGATGGCTACACGTGGAGCTATTACATTTTTTTTTCTTCTAAAAATCTAACACCCCGGGAAGATCGACTTCTAGGAAAATGTTTTCTTAGACATGCCGAGTTCTCAGAAATATTGGCTTTGCTTTTGTAGGTTTATCCTCAATATACTAGTGTGATTTAATTTTTTATAATTGATAAATTATTGATACAAGTGATTATGAAATGGGTTCTCTCTGAATTGATTGTGTTCGGCAAAGGCCTGTTTTGTTTAATAAAAAATTCAAAGAATTCAAGGACGCCTTAAGAAAAGAAAATGCTTGGTTAACCTTTTCTGAAATCATTGGAATGTCAAGTTTTGGCTACTACTAGGCCTACTTTTACTTTGAAATACAAACCCCCTTTTTTACAATGTGGTGTTTATTTATGAAAACTAGAGAAAAAAATACACGCATAAATTGTTTTTGCTCGTATATTTTTTTATAAAGCCTACTCATTTTTTAGGCACTTAGAAAATCCACATGAGCTAGAAACAGATTTGTAATACTCGGTAACACTCTTGGTTGCAGAGCTAAGGATTGGAATCACGGCTCTGCCCAAAAGAGGGGCAAGGTTGCCAGTCGTCCACTTTCCCCACAGGCCAGAAATGAGCTCAGAGCCAACTCTTTGATAAATATTTACTCTAGCCTGTTATAAGCAAAGCTAAAAACATTTTATGGATCTCTTGTGAAAATATATGATTTTATTTTTAAATTTGTAAGAGTATACACATATTTGCATTCTATGGATGAGCTTAGCTCTTGATGTACAATTTGGTGTGACATAATTCTATACTCATAGAGCTCTAGTTGAGTAAAGTTTCAGTCTTGTCTGTAAACTTCCAGTCCAGCTAAGTAGATGACATCTTTCTGGTAGCTCAAAGTTCATTACATTTAAGAGGTTCTACTTTGATGCTTATAACCTCGTATCGGCATAAATAAAATTTTATTCGGTTTTTTGGTATAACTGTACCTGGAAGGTCCTTTTCTTATGGGTAGGCCGCGTGCAGTCTTGCTGGCTAAAAGATACCACTACAGAATTTGGGGGCCCAGGAATTTGCGAATCCGGGATTGGATGCCCGTCGTTCCGTAAGGCGGCTCAACGTGACTTGCTAAAGGATCTGCTGTGTGACAACTGCCCTGCCACAGCGCTGGCCGATGCCGGAGTTAGTGACAGTCCAATTGATATGACCATTCGTACCAGAGCCACACTCATGTTTCAGGTACTATGGCCACAAACCCCTTCATTAGTCTTAGCAAGTGCATCGCTATATTTGAAGTTGTGGGATGTACTTGATAAAGTAAGTGTATGCTAATTAAACATGTGACATAATTTCTGTTCATGTGGCTTCCGTAAGTAGTCATGTGTAAATGGTATGGACAATGTTTTGCTGAATAATTAACTGGTTGATCTGAAACTGGGACTGTTTCATTTGGTGAAACATGGTTGCAGGGAGAATCGACTTCTTCTTAGCACTGCGCCTTACTACCCTTTCGGATTATACACTTATGCGCTAATTAAACTAATGGTTTTAGGGATATTTTAAAGGAATTGTAGATGCATTTGCGTGGAGGGAGAGTGGAAAACCATTTTGGAAAACCCACCCTCAGTACACTTGACCGGGATTCTAACCTCGATCTCCCCGTAATTGGCAGTCTAGTCCATTGTTAGTGTAGTGCCTCAGACCATGTGGCTACCGAAGTGAGTGAGATTAATTTATTTGTGATGTAGCTCAATTGTTTCTAAATTACGTGGATCTTGTTTAATTAGCCTTCATTCAATAACATACTTATAAACTCTATTTTAGGCTAAATTATTGTTTGTTTAGAAATAAATAAATATAGAAACTATTTACTGAATAAGTTTCTTTTTGTACCCTAAAGTTGTTTAACGCGTTAGTTATGATCTTTCTCTGTTAACTTTGATCACTACATTATCTCAAAAATGTTTTTCCTAAAAACATATTCCTAATACTAAAATTTCTTAAACACTTACATTATTTGGCTGATAGTAATTTAATAATGACAATTTTTCTAAAATACATATTTTACAATCAACTTAAAAATGAAGGTGAACACTTGTTCACTGAGAGCTGAATAAGAAACTTCAATTGTAAATCATTTTATCCCACGATATATGTTACAAATGAAAGTTGTATGCCTACGGTTCAAAGGTGATTTAAGCATCTATTTTCATCTCTGTAGTTTTCATATTGAAGGCTCACTGTACATAGTCTTATTTTCACTGCCTTTTAGGTTCCACTCTGATGACTTTTCCCAATGAAAACTCTGCAATTGTGGTTTTAGTGCCTGCCTGTTCTTTCTGGAGTTCACCCAGAGGGCTGTACAAATTTGGATGATGATGTTTACACACTAGAAATTATAATATGTTGTGCAATCCCTTACAAATGTTGATTGTTCTGTTTAAGCTCTGTCGAGTAGCCTCATACTGGTTTCACTGTTTGATAGGGTATAACCGCCCTCCTATGTAAGACCTTTCAATCTTCTTCCTATCACATATGTTTTCTCTTCTCAATGTTTTATTCAAGTTTTTTTTTCCTTTCTAGAAGGTGACTTAAGTATGCCGAAGAAACATTATGTAGCTTGTCTCTCAATCGCTTTGGAGGTGGCATTTCTGTCTGGTCTTGAGCTATTCAATTAAAGCTAAATTTCACCCTCAGCTTCCATCTTCCCCATTGGAGGATAAGAGTGAGGAGATTTGTTTCCCCCCTGTATAACAGTGATATGAGATTGAACCTAAATTGTCACTGCCTCACCACTACACTCCTCGGTCTTCACCTTGCAACACACCCAATATATCTTGTATTTATATCTGTATACTGTAATAAACATAACAGTTCATCAGGAGTTTTTCTCTTCCTCCTCTCAGTGACAGATAATTTGGGGTCAACCTTAATGTTAACTCATAATTTTGATGGTCTAAACTAATAATGCAGTCTTCTAGCGAGTCTTAAGATCAATAATGGAAGTATTCTAACAATACACACTCTGGTGATTTTGGAAAAAAATTAGGAATTTCCAAGGCTAGTAAAATGATGTTCTTAGGAAATATATTTAAGGGGAACATTTTTTTTAGGAATTTATCTCTATGAAAAATGGGCATTAAAGAAACTGCACTCAAGGAATGTTAAATTAGAAAGAGAATTTTAATGAAAATGTTTTCAAAAATATATATTTTAGAAAAAGTAGACACAAGGAGATAAAGATTTGGAAAAAACATATGAGAATCTCCTGACCATGGAAGACTACGTGTGAGTTATAGGGCATTGAGGAGGAGGCAGAGCTGCTATTGGGCCGGAGCTGTGGCACTCCTCTTGAAGACTTCCTAGCGCTGAGAATTGAACAGGAGCTAACAAGGTTTCCTGAGAACCAGCGGTACAATGCTGCTCGAGTGATGTACGGACTGAGCCGCTTGGCGCATTGTGTAAACACTGACCCACACGTTGTGCCATGTGAGGAGACAGATAGAATGTTTGATTGCCAACTCGTGGACTCTTGCAGTGCAGATATCCCTGAGGGCCATGAGAGTTTACTTACGCCACTCTTGCAGGTAATATGATAACTCTACACCAGGGATATCTCCACAGTCTAACTGTTGTGTGCAGACAATTGAGATAACTTGCTAGAAGGATAGATCATCTTTTTACTACTGTAGTCAGGAATTTTGGAAGAAAGACTGAGCTTATTGATGTCAGTTGGGGTGTGCAAAGCTTCGAAACTTCAATTTTACTTTGAAACAAATGTCAGCTTTGACTTCGCTTTGAAAAAAAATTCCAGCTTCGACCATTAAAAAGTTTCACCAATAAAATATTGAGAGGTGAAATACTCAATTTATGTTCAACTATTGCCATTCTGAGGTGTTGTATATACTACAAATTAATATTCACATGGAAATTAACCCAACTGAATTGACCTTTAAGTTGTGATAGTAACTTGATTTATCCTATTAAAACAATATATTACAAACAATTGTGCAATAAAACAATTTCAAGTCATTTTAGTTCATAAAGTTATGGGTAAATAGCCACAGTATAATGATGTTATTTCAATCATAAAATAAATAACCAAATATTCAAACTTTGATTCGACTTAGAGAATATTTCATATACAGTAGGGCTCCCATATCCGCAGGTAATATGTTCCTAGATCTACCGAGGTTACGTGAAGCCGCGGATAGTACCAAACTGTTATATAATGTGATAGTCATGTAACATACATAAATACCATAAAGTTTAATTGATACATTACTCACAGTAAGACGTCAACAACATTAAATAAAGCAATAATAATGTGTACTAACTCTTCTACATTCTTGTTGTGATGATCACTGATGATAATGATGACAATTATATGATAGCACAATGCCCACAATGGGGTGATGGTGTAGGCATTGTGACACTGTGCTCAACCATTGACTTTCTAACTTTCAGAATCATCTTCGGAAGGTGGAGAAAGCTGAGTAGACAAAAATGATGATGGCTTGATGGCGTCAGACGCAGATGAATTTAATTAATTAATTGAAAATAAATAACATTAGGCGGCGGTAAACCGCGGCTACCTGATCAGCGAATGCAGAGGCCCTACTGTATTTGATTTGAGTTTGATTTGAATTGAAAATATGGACTTCACAGTCCCCTAAGGTCTAAATACAAGGAAAAGAAGCAGAGGGTGTGTCATGTCTTTTCTCACATACATACTTGACAATCAGTTTAGATATGGAGAAAACATTTTTAAAATGAGCAAGTTTACAAACATATAGTTGTTTCAATATGGCCTCTTTAAAATAACTGAATCATAGGACTTTTACTAAACATTGGCATATGTTTTGTTCCCTGGAGACAAAATCCTGTAAAAAAAAAAATACATTCGGTCACCGCACACATGTTTTAAACACAAATATTAGTCAAAATATATAAATGAATGTGAACAAAAATGGTTTCTTTCGGTTGGTTATGTGCCCCTAATGAGGCCATGACTTTTAAAAAGGGAGGGAGAGACTATTTATTTAAAACCCATATCATCTCATTAAAGTTGTAGTAAAAGGAAAAGTCGGATTTAATAAACCTTGGAAGGAGCATCTAAGAGTAAAACATAAACACCAGATATTCATATGACCAATGATTCACATTTAAACACAAAACATCACAGTTTTAAATGCACGTAAGTTCTCTTCTTCAGCAAAAGAAAACAAAACAATGACTTGAGTATGAATTCCCTACCCGCAGGCCATCCCAAAGTGCAACATCCTGTACGGCAAGTCAGTGATGCAGATCTTATGGGGGGTGACTGGGGTGCCCAATCGTCGAGTTTTGGCTCGCTGCCAGGACGGCCAAGAGTTCTGGGCAGACTTTGTCATCATAACACTTCCCCTGGGTGTCCTCAAGAGGCATGCCACAAGAATGTTCTGTCCTACTTTGCCTGTGTCCAAGATGGATGCCATAAATAATATAGGTAGAATATACAACTTAATTGATGAAGCTCGATAAGAACAGTGTCATAGGATCACATCCTGAGTTGATATCACCAGGAACAACGATATAAGAATAAAACCTCATTTTATACTACCAAAAAAAGCATGAAAATAAAAGTAAACAGTGGCATAGATATAAGACCTTAATTGGAACATTAAGGAACATTCACATATATCTATATAAGACATTTTGAATTGAAATATCAGGAATTATTTGTGCGGGGCTTTGGTAATATAAACAGTTTACTCCCTCTGCCCCTTTCCCGTTTCCATTTCGCTGACTTGTCCTTAACAAAATTTCCAGTCACAGAAATAGATAACAAAAAAACCATTAGCTCTCAAAAAATGCACTGACACCCTTCTAAACTGAAATGCTATTTTATTCTTAAGAAAAAACATTTCTAATATAGGTCGGAATCTTACCTTAACCATATAAACTTAAATCAACAATATTTTGCAAGCCTTTTAGAACTTTGTTGATAGCACACTTTTGGTGAAATCACATTCAATAGAACAATCATCAGACAAGATAAATATTATTTTTACTATTAGAATAACCCACCTTTTTAAAACTGCATTACACTTCACCTTTTGGTTTTAACTCAACGTGTACTGGCTCACAACTTGAGTTTTGGTTGCACAACTACCCCACCCACTTGTTGAATTTTTTTGGCTATATTTCAATTAAAAGATTCAGATTTGCCATAGGTTTCAGTAGCGCAAGCAAGTTCTTTCTGGCATACAGCAGCCCATTATTTCCTTGGATCAAGCAGCCACTGCGCTACATGTGGAGCGAGGAAGATCTGGAGACCCGCAAGGACTGGACACGTGGCCTGCAATCATTACAACAGGTGCCGGGCAGCAACCATGTGCTCACAGGCTGGGTGATCGGCAAACACGCCGAAGAGATGGAACGTCTGCCTGAGCAGGCGGTGTTGGACGCTACAACGAACCTCCTACGTGAAGCCACAGGGGACCAGAGCTTCCCCCCTGCGGCTATCTTGTCACGCTCAAAGTGGTGTACCGACCCCAACTTCTGTGGCGCCTACACCCACCTGATACATAACACGACTCCCAAGCACCACGCTGACCTGGCTGCACCTGTGCCCGCTGTGTGTGGCGTCCCCCCTGTGCTGCTGTTTGCGGGTGAGGCCACCTGTCCCAAGCACTTCTCAACTGTGCACGGAGCGCGGCTCAGCGGCTATAGGGAGGCAGAGAACATCCTTCATGTGCTGGAGGTGCACGGAGGCTACCAATTGCCTGGCCAAAGTGATCTGCTGGACGATGAAGATGACATTTAATACCACAAGAGTTCCCAAACACTGCAGCTGCTGTCCATGTCCAGCATTTCTTGTCCCAGTACTGATAATTACATCCATATAATATCTCAATAGCTTGTTTCACTCATCTTTGAAGCTACTCTTGCATATGTGAGCATCCTCACTTCGCCGCATTCACCAGTGTACCACTTATGAATACAGTCTTCATATTATTATTACTATTATTATTCTGTATTTTTAATTAATCATTCATCTTCTCATATCATAACATTTATTTGTTCAGTTATTTTAATTGAATAATTATAACGTTTAGTTGAGGGCAAGCTGTCAAGCGATCCAGGATAAAAATGGTTGAAATGTCTAGGAAAATAAATATTTGATGAAATTTGAGATAAGGAATAAGGTGAATTGTTGCATTAATTGTTTTCCGCATGTTGGTGTTGAAATGGTTTAGTCTGCTGCCTTGTTTGACCCTTTTTTTAAAAAAATACTGTAGTAGATGTTTCCAGGAATGAGTGTGGACTGTTAAGTGGTAGGCTCCAAGACTAACATCTCCTCATCAAATTGTGATTATATGAATTAGTAGATAACTAAATAAACATCTTCACATTTATGTGAATTATAGCCCTCCTCCCTCACGCGTAGTGTGGTCAGCTCAATATTAGACACCATTGGTGATGTTAAGTGCTAGAGAATGCATAGCGGAAGGGTGGGGCTAATAGTAAGCTAAATTGGTACTTTGGTTCCTGAACGAAAAGGCAATATTCATCTCGTGGGTTCAACTCTTAAATTGCTATACAGGTCATATGGAGCGCACAGTTGCCAGATCTCATCCACCTGAAACAGAGTGACAATTTTATACATCAAAAACTTATCATTCAATGTTTATACACTTTATAGTAATGCATTTGAAGACTTATGCCAATTATTGTGTATTACTTTGTTGTTCATCATATTAAACATTTAAAGGAGGATAGAAGGACAAGACCTACACACTTACCAGAAAACTGTAGGCCTCAACTTTCACAATTAAAACATAACTACAACACATAATTATGTAATTTTTGGGGTACATTAGTCCTCTTGTTTAGCAGAAGAGAGTAAAACAAAAACTAGATAAGAGAACATTGGTTCACATTTCTGACTGTTATCAGTAGTTGATGCTGATTTATTGGTGCTAATCTCAGCAGGGATATATTTAAATTAAC
The DNA here is from genome assembly GCA_901482245.1 of Timema douglasi. Lineage (NCBI taxonomy): Eukaryota > Metazoa > Arthropoda > Insecta > Phasmatodea > Timematidae > Timema > Timema douglasi. The sequence continues at coordinate 95,448 of CABEEJ010002922.1, forward strand.
ACATATTATTTCTACGTCTGGCACCTGTGTTTTGGTTATAAGCTACTTATACTAATTTAAATCTAAAAAAAAAAAAAGGACAAAGAACATTTCTAAGAGTAGATGCACCGGTATATTTCTGGAAGAACGGAAAAAAAAGTCCCTTTATAAAACCACTTCCAGAGAATTATTTGTTTATTGTTTGTATTTTATCGGCACCATTTAAACACACAAATTATATCAACACATGACTTAAAAACTAAATTAATAAAAACTGAACATTCAGTTCCCCATAAAAATTTACCAATAATCAATCTTTGACCATGCTGGGAATAAAACTCGGGACCTCTAGCTCATTTGGATCATGCGGTGCTAACCATGGTAAGGTATTAAACTCTTTCCAGTGAATTTGATCAGCATTCGAAGCTCCTTCTGATTAACAATGACAAAGTGTAATGAGAGTATAATGCCTTAGACCAACCGACCACCATTGTAATGGCTAGTTTCTTCTCCTGAAAGTATATTATCGTATAATAAATTGTTGCACACTAAAATATTTTTCAAATATTTAGCATTATCTTGACAATTACTATAAAATCTAACCTATTGAACTGTACAAACAAAGGAGTTTATTTGTTTCCAAAATGAATGTAAAATTAACTAAACGTTATATGTGTAACCAATATTATCAATTTTTTTTATATGGATGTGATGAGCTTACATAACTCCTTGGTTTTCAACGTGACGATTGCCTTAAGGGCCCGGTCAATGGTCGTAGGAAGTGAAGAGTCGCTTCAGCGCCAGCCCCCAATTGACGGTAACTGAAGAAAGCAATT
>CABEEJ010002923.1:0-13619 GCA_901482245.1 Timema douglasi
TACCTCAGACCTCACACCCCTGCTTATTCCAGCATATCAGCAGTTGCCTCTAAGCTACCTCAGACCTTACACCCCTGCTTATTCCAGCATATCATCAGTTGCCTCTAAGCTACCTCAGACCTTACACGCCTGCTTATTCCAACATATCGGCAGTTGCCTCTAAGCTACCTCAGACCTTACACCCCTGCTTATTCCAGCATATCGGCAGTTGCCTCTAAGCTACCTCAGACCTTACATCCCTGCTTATTCCAGCATATCAGCAGTTGCCTCTAAGCTACCTCAGACCTTACACCCCTGCTTATTCCAACATATCAGCAGTTGCCTCTAAGCTACCTCAGACCTTACACCCCTGCTTATTCCAGCATATCAGCAGTTGCCTCTAAGCTACCTCAGACCTTACACCCCTGCTTATTCCAGCATATCAGCAGTTGCCTCTAAGCTACCTCAGACCTCACACCCCTGCTTATTCCAACATATCAGCAGTGGCCTCTAAGCTACCTCAGACCTCACACCCCTGCTTATTGCCGTGCGTCAAGATGAAGGTTTTCAATTTGCGGCGCGTCTTTGGCCGTGCCATGTTTGGCTCGTGCGGGTCGAAAGCGTCTCCGAACAATTGAACCTCGTTAAGTGGCCACTTGATGGGACTTGGCACTGACGCGGCAACAAAAACCAACCACGAGTTTTAAGGGGGCTCGCATGTGACCAGGACATTCTCATGCTGCTATTTGTATTGTCACGAGAGTAATGAGCTTTTGTACACTGTTCGGGGAGAATAAATAGTTGTCAAATGTACTTTACAATAATAATAATAATTATTATTATTATTATCATCATCACAATTTTACTGACATTAATTTGTATAAAAAAAGTTCCACCCCTTCTAGATACCCATTTGAGTTACACGCCTATGTACTAATTACGTCAATGTATAAGGTGGAAGGAAGATTTAATTAAGAGGAAGTGTACCCACATTTGCAGAGAAAAAAGTGTAAAGACCTTTAGGTAAAAAAGATCACCTTCAGTACACCCAACAGGTATTCGAACCCCAATCTGCTCATCATCGGTAGTCTATCTATTGTGAAAGCGATGCCTTATACCATGTGGCCAGCGAAGTGGGCTATCCTCAAATAACTATACTAACAAAGTAGAATATACCCGCATTTGCTTGGGGATAGAGGGGAAAACCATTTATGTAAAGATAACCCTCAGTACACTCAGACGGGATTTGAACCCCGATCCCTGCGTAATCATCAGTTTATAACGATAGTGATGTACTAGAACTTTCAAAAACCGAAGCAGGTCATAAACGGTATTGTGTCAAATATTTAATCCACCGATGAGTTTTTTTTAAACGGTGGTAAATAATGTTGATGCTGTTGCGTTTCATTATAATACACCCTTCTCTTATTAAATAACTATACTACAGCAGTTAAATATGTTAATATCAATCCCGTTGAAACTAAAGTGCAATACAAAAAAATAAACTCCTGTTAAAGGTCATCACAAAATGTTCGAGCTGTGATTCGTCGGTACAAATATATATATTTTTTAAAGCATGTAGTTTAAACGACATTACCTCGAATAACTCCTTTGTCGGTGCGAACAGAAGCTCAACATTTCCCACCGTTATCCGTGTGGGGAATAAAAAACTCCCTTTTTATTTTCTTCCCATGCCTTTTTTTTTAACAGTGGCCATAAACCTGTCCTGCTGATAGGGGCACCATTTCTTCGCTTTCTCAGAAGGAAGCGCCAGTATAGCACGGAATCTCAAATTTACTCCGTTTTTTCCTTTCTTCTGCGTCATCGGTGCGTACCTTGAATATTCGGAACGAAAGAGACGATTATTTTTTTTTTGTATGTGTCTTCCGTGCTATTTTATTTATTCTTCCACTCGTGGTAATCATGGTTGTCGGCTACTGGTTGGGCTATGTAATGTGTGTTAGTGCTGTCTTCTTTACCAAAGGAGGCATACCACAATCTATCTTGCGCAGACGCAAAAGAACTTCTTCCATATTACGCGGGAACATCAAAGGAATGGTTATCAAGTGGTCCACAGGGGCCCAACAACGCTTTTGTTCCTCTGCAAGACTCTATAAACCGGTAGGAGGAATGGATGATGGAATATCTTGTAGTATGTCCATATGTTGTGTTTTTTTTTTCTTCTTCAGATAATTCCACAGTTCCCTATAGTTTATAAAAGGTCAAGCAAGCTATGGTACCCATGCCTTGAGATGAAATGGTGGAACATCGTTTCAATTTATTGTTCAGGCTCTTATGCATACTTGGGAAAACTTCGAATCTTTTTAAGGACGTTGCTTACCTGTTGACATCATGGCAAGTCAAGGTAGCATTTCCCCCGTGTTAATGTAATGACGTTTTATTCCGTGAGTTTTAAAGATATAGAATTGGAATAACAATTTCTTGAATGGATAATTTTGAAAATTGTCTTACAATGTCAAAAACAATTAATTTTTTTAGATATATTATTAGTTTTTTTTGTAAATGTATTTTTTTTTTTGTAATCGTCTAAAATTCGGGATATTTTGTCTTTTCACGAAAATTGGCTGTATAATCTTCCCCGGGAGCATACGTTTATCCATAATATGAGGCCCAAAATGTTATTTGTGTATGCAAGTCAATGCTATTAAGGAGGACATAGTAGAGCGAGTATTTATATTAGTCAGTGGAAGAGCGTAAATGTTTCCTGAGGGTAGACTAGAAGTCTCACAGGTGTACATTGACATCTTAATTGTGATAAGAGCTTATAGCACTTAGGCGCGTCAAGTTAAGATGCAGCATGGTTCGCAAAATAATTTTTAATTCGCACAAGTAGACATCTTCATTAAAACGGGGATGTAAGAGACATGAGAAAGGGTCGGTATTTATGCAATATTTATAGCAAAACATGTTTTTATCAAATATTCCTCCATTAGAGAAGAGTTTAATTTTCTTCTCATGATGATATCAACAGTTGTTGAATATCTGCTATGAGCATAGCGGCATTAGATGAGAAACTTTTTTAAATTGAAGAGGAAAAATGTTGTCATTAAATTTCAGGACAACCCTTGACAGATATTAAACCACTGTTGAGGTCATCATTTGTAGAAAATAAACCTCTATGTTTCTACTGGAGAAATATTTGATTTATTTTGGCCAAAATAATGCTTTGTCCCACCTTAGGTTTTAAATATCCAACCACACACACACAAACAAAAAGTAGGGGTGGTGAGTTAGTTGTTTTTTCCCCACGGGATTCTATTGTTCTCCGTAGCGAAATACCTCCCTGTGTATGGTATGTTACCGACAGTTGACACCCTCCCCTCCTCCACGATGGCATCTGCGGGTAACAAGTCGGCGCGGTTTATCAACAACTTTTTGAGTTCCTCACGGAATATTTTTTTCCCAGCCATTGTGCTGTCGAGTGATATCTACCCGCGGTCCTTCTCGCTGGCTCGGTCGGTATGGCCTGCATTGAATGTCAGGTATGTCCCATACTACGGCTCGCTCGCTAGTTTCCCACAATTACTTTGAGGGAGTAATGCACCCTTTCCCCTGCCCCCCTCCACCCACTATAAAGTAATTTTGTTTTTTGTGAGTTGCATCGTAAAAGTAATATAATATAATGTACACTCTTTGTAAAATGAAAAGGTAACCTTGATGGGTTACACTATGGCGCACCATATAAGACACCGCGTCTTATTATTATTATTATTACTAGTATTATTAATAGCACCACGTCTTACTACCCGTTCGGGTTATACGCACTTACGCTAATGTGTAATGGAAGGGTGATTGTGAGATGAAATGGAGGACCTACAGTTTAACGTGGGATCCGAACCACGGTAGGGACCTGGCATTCCTCACATTCACAAGATGTCTTGTCAGAGGTGAAGTAAGGGTTTGGTAATCAGATAAATTTGTGCCAGGACCGAGGATTGAACCCCGGCCGCCAGCACAGAAGTCTGACACCTTACCCCTAGACCGCCAGGTCTCCACCGCGTCTTACTATCCGTTCAGGTTATACATATATGATAATCACTCTAATGGACTAGGGATGAGAAGGGAAGCAATTTAGAGGTAATATACCCGCATTTTCGGGGAAGGAAAGTCGGAAACTAATTTTTTTAAACCCTCAATAGACACGACTGGGATTCAAACTCTTTTTTAACACATCTTAATACCCGTTCAGGTTATACGCTTATGTACTAATCATTCGAATGGATTTTAGGATTAGGAAGGTTATATTTACATAAAGTGTACCCACATATGCGTGGAGGGAGAGTGGAAAGCAATTTTGGGGGGAAAACCCTCTCGGTACACCCGAACAGGGTTCGAACCTCGATCTCCCCGTCATTGGAAGTCTAGTCTTCTGCGACAGTGGCGCGTTAGACCATGTGGCCCTCTGAAGTATGTGATTCGAACCCTGACCTCCTCGTCTAACACGAGAGCGACGACTTATACCATTCGGCCAATGAAGAGGGCAAAAGAATAATAAATATTTGAAAAAATTTGAGGTGCGGTGCCGGAAGAGAATATGTTTGTAATTTCTTAAAGGCTCTACTTATGAAATTTTAACTGTTTATTTTAGTTTGCTGGAATCTAATCTAAACCTTGTTTTCTTTGTGTCTACCACAGACTCTCCTTTGGACCTGTCCATGTCCCTACTGTCCAGGGTTCTGATCCAGTCCCCTTCCTCCTCGTCTTCATCACCCAACGGCAGCAGTAGCAGCGGGGGCGACACGGACGAGAGGAAGTCTCTATCGGGAGAATCGTCCACCTCCTCGGATCTGCTGGATCCCTGCTCCGCGCTACTCCGCCAGGTGGTGACGTCGCAAGGGGGGACCAACAACAACAACAAGGTCCACAGGGCCCTTAGAGGGGAGAGGACCCTGCTGCCTTGCGAGGTGTGCGGCAAGGCCTTCGACAGGCCTTCTTTGCTCAAGAGGCACATGCGCACGCATACAGGTGAGGCACAATCAAGACTACAGAATGAGGCACCGAGTTTTTAATTGCATATAATCAGGCTAATAGAGAAATAGAGTATATAATAATATTGTATGAGGTACAGATAGCCTTTAATAATATAAGATTAGGCGCAGGGAGTCTTAAAGAATAAAATAAGCCACAAAGGCACATAAGGCCTAAGACATAAGGCACATAGAAATTCTATATTAATAAAAGATCAGGGAAAGTTAGATTATAATAAATAATAAAGTATGAAGCATAGATAGACTAGAATATTAGAGAAAGTTTGGTGACCTGGCGGTTTAGGGGTAAGGTGTCAGACTTCTGTGCTGGAGGCCGGGATTCAATCCTCGGTCCCGGCACAGATTTATCTGATTACTGAACCCTTCCTTCAACTCTGACAAGACATCTTGTGAATGTGGGGAATGCCAGGCCTCCACCGTGGTTAGGATTCCACGTTAAACTGTAGGTCCTTCATTTCATTACACATTAGCGTAAGTGCGTGTAACCCGAACGGGTAGTAAGACGCGGTGCTAATAATAATAATAATAATAATAATAATAATAGAGAAAGTTAAGCGAACGCTAGGTATGATTGATGGCAGGTGACCCACGATTCATTCAAGTGAAGCGGGTCGGTATAACGCATTTTGTACTTGCGGGGGCGAGGGGGGTTGGAAGGGTATCTAAAAGTTCAAACATCTTGTCGCTAGTATACTCTAATTACATTGAGTGCTCTAGCTAGCTCTGAGCTCCCTTTTCACTGCGGTGACTGGAACCAAAAACAGGCAAGTAGATAGATAGATGGATTGATAACCTGATAAATTGTTTTCTTTTTTTTCAAACCCATTTGATAAAATGTCCGTTATATTATTTTATTTGAAATGATAGTTTATGCACACTACTTTCAGGAGGTAAACCACCCCTTTCAGCTTTTACCACCTCACGGTTCCATATTTTCAGGGGAGAAGCCTCACGTGTGCATGGTGTGCAACAAAGGTTTCTCTACCAGTAGTTCCCTGAACACCCACAGACGCATCCACAGCGGGGAGAAACCTCACCAGTGTCAGGTGTGCGGCAAAAGGTTTACCGCCAGTTCCAACCTCTACTATCACCGCATGACTCACATCAAGGTAGGAGACAAATAATAACCTCATTCGATTATCAAACACAAAGGAGAGTTGATTTCCCCTCCTCCTTTTCCTTTACCGCGTGCCAAGTTTCTTACGAAGGATTAATAATTGTGGGGTTCGTTTAGATCCTGTTTATTGAAATAGATTAATTACTATACGAGTGTAGAGATGTGATGTATGTTTTAGAACAAGTTGAAAGAGTTTAGAAAAAGGTCCTCGTTCTATCAACGTTCCTACTCAGCAGTTATGTGACCTGACCTATCTTCTTTGTTATAAAGATGACTAGTGGAGAACACACGGCTGCTCGACTATGCGCGGTTGTTGTCTAACTCAGACGTTAAAAAGGGTTTGGGGCGTCCTCCTTTGTACTGAAGAGTGACTCAAAGCTGTAGGATATTCTCCTCACAAGTTACTGTAGCTCTGTAGCTGAGTGTGTAAAGCACCACAAAGTAGTCCCTTAACCATTAGCGTCCCTCCCGGCTCCTTTATTCTCATAAGGTATAAAAACTCACCGTTAGATACCATTAGTTTTGCCAATACTCTGTGTTATGCTAATTGGCAAAACAATCTCTGTTTTTTAAAACATGACCTAGTACTCGTGCATAGCTGCTGATTTAAAACAAATGATAGTATGAGTTCTAAGGCTTACATCATCTTTGAACGCTCTAAATTACCTAAGGCTACACTCTACGACAGTATAATATAATGAGGGGAAAAAAATTGAAAAAAAAGTGTCAATAAACTTAATTAAGTTTTGTTTTTTTCTAAAGAACAAACATTTATTCGTTTTAACCTCAATAACTACACTTCATATATAAATATTAAACAACATTGTTCAAATTGGGTTTTTTGGATCAAATTTGAAAAAATAAAATTTTAAACCACAACGTTAGAAACATTTTCGAAAAATCTAGGATATTAAAAAAAAAATCACTAATCACTAAACTACCCCCAAACGGGTAGTAAGACGCGGCGCTAAATCTATATACTAAACTACCCTTAATTTAAGGACTAAGGTTAAAATATTAATTTTTTCAACTTCCCATAGTATGTACTGTACAAATCAATACAGCTCTCTCTTTTAGTGAGAAACTAAAGTAATGGAAAGATATTATTTATCTGAACAGTAGTCGCAATTCTAGGCTATTATTTTAATTATAAATAAATGGTATGTATACTTTCTAATATAAATCTAAAATATTCAAAAATTAATGTTTATTTGAAGAACATAAATATAATATTATATATAATATAGAAATCTCCCCAAGTAAACATTTTGAACGAAATCATAAAGGTCACTAAAAAAACTTTTAAAAAATCTCAAAATTGAGATACGAGTAAATCACCCTTATGCGAATATTTTTTTGTAAAAAAACCAAACACACATTTCATTACTTTATAAAACACTACCTAGATACCCAATTTAAACCAAATCGTTACAGCCATTTTCGGAAGAAGAAAAAAATTCTAATGTCAATCTTTAGTTGACAAGCTACACTTAAATTGTCTCTGAAAAACAAAAACAAGAATAAACCATTTTATTTATCATGTAAAATACGCCTCAGATATTTAATTTGAACAAAATTGTTAAAACCATTGCTTAGCAAAAATTATAGTTTTAAAAACTTAATAATTATAAACTCTCCTTAATTTTTAACTAAAATCTCCCCCCCCCCACTTCCATATTCCTGATTTGCTCCTTCTCTTCTTATCCTAGCTCCTTCCTCCACCGACCCAGAATATGCTGACCCTATCCTGTCCTGGCCCTATCTTATAAGCTACACCATAGTGCAATCCGTTAATGGTAGAGTGCCATCTCTTAACGTAAACTGAGTGTACTTGCTACACCATAGGTTGCCCTTGATGTAGTTCAACAATGTTGGCAACACTGCGAAGTGCGCAGTAATACATATATCTCGCAGTGGTTCGTTTAATCACCGGCCTCGGCCTTAAGTTTGTTTAATGCTTCATCAAGAATGAAAAATAAACACCAGTTTTAAAAAAAATATATTCCTGATGGACAAAACTGGTTAGTTACCTGTCCTGCTGACGTCATTTTTTGAACTTAATGTATTAATAATGATAATGTTACACATCGAGTAATGTAGATTTTCAAGTTTTCAGATAATTATTGTCATTAAATATGTTGGTCTCTTTATGACTAACAAGAGGAATTAGAACTAAGAACAGAAAAAAAATTGTATTACTTAACTACTCCTGAGTGATGCCGAGATCAAGATCAACTTAACGTTCACTTAACGTAAATAAACTAGTGTGTGATCAGGATTTACGTAACGCAACGCAACAACACGAGCTAAACATAGACAATGTATTTGAACGGTTTGAAAACAAAGTGTTCGCTAAAATGAAACCCAAGTATTTAAGGCTAATTAGGCTGAAAGTACTTGAAATAGAATCTTTACTGGATATACAACAACAACAACAACAAAATGTGACAAAAAGATACGCCATTTCATAGTTCACGAGACGTGGACAAATTATAACGAAGAAGTTGTCTGCGTATTATAAACAAATAAATCAAGTACTAAATATCCCTTGTGACGGGAAGGTTCTGCCCTGATGTCGGGATCAACTTAACCTTTACTTAACGTTAACTTAACGTCACTTAGCGTAACTTAACGTAAAGGTTATCCCCATGTTTTTAAATGGAAGCGATCACGATGCAGTTAACTTAGCGTTCATTTGTAGTTAGCTTACCGTAATAGATGTCTTGGGAGATCTTTCACGTTACGTGAACGTTAATTGAAGGGTATCACGTGATCTAGCCAGCCAATTATTATGCGAGTGACATCTACAGGGCTACTTAATAATTCATTTGTTGGTGTTAAGACCAATGTTTAATCTTTATCTTAAGTTCTAGTGATTAGACATTGAAACGAAATGATTAAACTAAAATAGGAAAGCTAAATGTATCAAAGAAGTTTAGTAATATATATTTATTATATATAGTGAAAAGTGTAAACATTCACTTCAAAAATAGTAAGAATCACAGATAATACTCGATAATGCAGGTGTTTGGCTAGAGTTGTTACGTTAAGTTACGTAAATCGTGATCACACATCTATTTTCTTAAGTTGAGTTAACTTAAAGTGAACGTTACGTTAAGTTAAAGTTAAGTTGATCGCGATCCCGGTATGAACAACTCTTTAAGTTAAGTGAACGTTAAGTTAGCTACATAGTTATGACTTCCATTTTTAAACACGAGGAGAAATTTTACGTTACCTTATGTTACATAAACTTTAAATCGATCATTATCCTGGCATGAAATATTATCTTTAAAAAATAATATGTGATTTTCCTCATTCAAATATCAAATCTACATCTACACTAATATTATAAAGAGGAAATATTTGATTTTTTGTCGTTGTTTTTTTGTTTGTAATGGATAAACTCAAAAACTACTGGACCGATTTTAAATATTCTTTCACCAATATAAAGCTACATTATCAGCGAGTAGCATAGGCTATATTTTATTTTGAAAATTTAATTTATTACTCATAAAAATGTCGATAGTCACTCATATTTTATGGTAGAGTCTATGATGATTCTTCAATATGTGTGGTTGAAAATAATTATGCGGGGGAGGGGGGGCGGCAAGGGGGAAGGGGCTAGTTAATTATAAATTAAGAAGTACGACTGTGTTGATCTTTATCGTAGAGAACCGAGTTTGTCCGAAATAAAAGTGTGTTTGGATTAGCGGTTCACTTTCAGTCAAGGAATAACTTTCCCAGTCAAATTTGTATCTAAAGGCCACTACATAACACATAACAAATTTACTAGATCTACTTTCACGTAGTAATACGTCAAGTAATGCGATCTGCAGCTGTCACTATTAATATTGATTAACATTTTCAATATCTATAAAACAATACTAATATTATAGTAAAATTTTACCGATAGCCACAAGTTTAACTTTTTTTTTTAATGAATTATTATTTAGAACAAATTTTTAAGGAAACGGAGGGATCACTTCGAGATACCATTTTATCCATCTATGATCCACCCGCGCTCTATTATTATTATTATTATTATTATTATTATCATTATTATTTATTTCGTTGGCGCTGCTAGCCCCTTCATTTGTTCGATTGTTGTTAGTTATCACGACGACCAGCAGGGGGGCACGTCAGCGCCTTCTCTTGTTCTCGCGCAATGCTACCAACGTAAGAGATTCTGTCATCCCTGGAACTACCTGGGCTGCCTCGTAACTCACACCGTACACCAACAACACCGAAATAACGCGGGAGGGGAGTCATATTTCAAAGGTTACCACTCTTGGAAGATTCTGGCAGTTTTTTTTTTTTAACACTACGGAAAAGGAACACATTCATCATTTTACTACAGAGTAGCGCGCCTCGAACAGTGTATAACGTTTACTGGCGATTCTTTTGGCTCCAAGACTGGTAGAATATATCTTTATTTTTATTTTTTGGTGGCTCCGGGCCAGCACGTTTTAGACACACAAGGAACTCAAACTTTTGAATTTATTTAAATAGGATATCCAGTTTGTAAACTTCCACGAACTCCTTGACTACAATATTTGAAAGCCTACTCATACATGTCTGAAAACGAGTACTTGATTTAAGTGGCGGTACAGGAACGTGTTTTATTAAGAAGATACATGTGTGGAGTTGTTGCTGAAACAATATGGGTGTTTGGCAAGGGTGTTTAGATAATACTGTGGGCCTATATACAGTTGATGGGATTATTAAATATATATTTGGCCCCCCGGTATAGCTTGATAATCAGGTTTGACCCTTGGTATGAAAAAAAAAAGATAGTACCACCCTGTCTTAGAGCATTGGACCACAAAAGCAGGTGACTGTATGAAACCAAATGGATGTTAGTAATTACATACATTGGTGCGTTCATTACAAACAGTTTTTAAATTTCTCTCATGTGATTTAATACCAACCTATGAAAATTATATTACACACGAGTTTTGATCTTCCACGTGGCTCAAGGAGAATATAAGATAGTAGAGGAAGCAAGACCGAGTTGGTATGGTCATGTAATGAGGATGTTGGAGTACATGAGATAGTAGAGGAAACAAGACTGAGGTGGTATGGTCATGTAATGAGGATGTTGGAGTACATGAGATAGTAGAGGAAACAAGACTGAGGTGGTATGTGCATGTAATGAGAATATTGGAGTACATGAGATAGTAGAGGAAGCAAGACTGAGACGGTATGTGCATGTAATGAGAATATTGGAGTACATGATATAGTAGAGGAAGCAAGACTGAGATGGTATGTGCATGTAATGAGAATATTGGAGTACATGAGATAGTAGAGGAAGCAAGACTGAGACGGTATGTGCATGAAATGAGAATATTGGAGTACATGAGATAGTAGAGGAAGCAAGACTGAGACGGTATGTGCATGTAATGAGAATGGGGAAGGAGAGGATGCCAAGGAAAATGTTGGAACTCAATTATGTAGGAAAAAGACCGCAAGGAGGGCCAAGAAAGAGTTTAGAGGAGCAGATAACAGAAGGTGTGCAAGTGAGAGTAGAAGAATGAAGCCAATTATAACTTGAAGAATGGTGCAAGGATAGAGGAAGATGGAGGCATTTTACTAAACTGACATGGCCAGAGGCTGGAAACTGTTGATGATGATGATGATGATGTTAACTCTAAAATGCTTCCTTCCTCATCCCTAACCTATTAGAGTAATAATCATATAAGCGTATAGCCTGAACAGATAGTAAGACGTAATGATTTAAAAAAATAGACTTTGTATATTTCTGGGTTCTCTTCAAACCACCATACTGTTCAATGTAAAGCACTCATATAAATAATTAATTCAAATCTTTCGTTGTATTAATAAAACATTAATTTCTCTCTTAAGTAAACAACCCGTAGTTTGGTTTGATGTGCTTTATATCCATCTGGATTTGAACATGGACTCAGCCCTTAGGCCGGTTAGTGCTGCCTGCACAATCTGGTTTAAATACCCCATATACTAGGGGAGTTTAGGAACTCCGGTGGTTCCCCCATTGCCTTTTGCACTGAATTTATATGAGAAAACGTGAAAGGCTCTACCAATTTGGCCGGGAAATATATTTTCCACGTAACTTCCAGGATTCTTGTACATGTCACAATTGGAATGGGACCCCAACAGGCTCGGATTAAGGCGTGTGCCAAATATTCCACGCACAGGGGCCCTTGCTCACCTGGCAAATTAATCACTTTGACGTGCCATATTTATTTTGTGATATTATTGTATTTCAATATTCTTATGTTTTTTCGTAAAATTTATTCCAAACTAATCTAGAAATTCCCTAATCGAAGTGCGCTGGTATCCTGGTATTACGTGGAGTCCAACAGTCCATGCTTAAAAAATAAACGCAACCTTTGTTTTTGGCAAACCATAAATACTACATATCTGCAGACCGTTGACTTTTGATAGAAAAATAAACATTGATTTTCTATTGACAATATTTTCTAAGGTAAAATAATAAAGCCATTAATATTGAAGAGTTAACTAAATGCGACGCAAGAAAAACGCAAAAATAAAATGTTTTAAATAATATAATTATTTTTACTATACTAATACCATTTTATCTACAGACGGCGGACTACATAAAATGCCATTACTCTGAAATAGTCTATAGTTATATAATGTCCAGTATTATTACTAGCTATTAATTTACAGTACTATAATTAACTCAGTATATAATTTACTGTATAGTTTAACAGTAACTATAGTATTTATAATAAATATGTTTGTGACAAAACGCACGGTATTCACTATGATTGCTTAACGTTTGCAAAAAAAAAGTATGTCTCTAAATAAAATTATTCATTTATGATGTATATGTAAGATTCATAATCATTAAATGGAGAACTAACTTTTAAGAGCCCCAAGTTTTACTTGGTATAGGGCCCCTAAAAGTGTTAATCTGGGCCTGGGAACAACATCTTTACTTCCCTTCCGAAATAAGTTGTGCCCCGGATTTTTTATCAATCAAGAAAAATCCGCCAATCGCAGGTGAGTTTGAAATCGAGATCATCGGGTCTTGAAAAGAGCACTTCCCCGCCCAAGACCACCGACTTCGACAAATCTACACTAATATTATAAAGAGGAAAGATTTGATTTTTTTTTTTTTTGGTAATGGATAAACTCAAAAACTACTGGACCGATTTTAATTATTTTGAAAATTTAATTTATTCCTCATAAAAATGTCGATAGTCACTCATAATTTATGGTAGAGTATATGATGATTCTTCAATATGTGTGTTGAAAATAATAATGCAGGGTGGGGGGAAGATAGGGGAAAGGGGGAAGGTTCTAGTCATCTATATAACTTTAAAATTTAATTTTAAATACTTTTAAAGTAGAATATAAGGGCAAGCCTTACACACTTATTAGAATAATGTAGGCCATTGAGAACATACAAAGAACATAACAGTAATTTTACGGGCACATCAAAATAATGCAAGCGCCTCACGACTATTTTAAAATGCCTACATCACTTACGCAATTAGCTTTATTTTTGG
>CABEEJ010002923.1:53070-69973 GCA_901482245.1 Timema douglasi
ACTCTTCTCCCCCCCCCCCCCCCCCCTTCCCATCATAGAGCAAATACCGTTCCTTTTGATTCAACGGCGAATAAACTAAAGTACCATTTGTCAGGTTACGACAACTCAGTTCGGTCGATAGCGTTCGATTCCTGTCATGAGCCTAAAAAATGTTATAGTAAAATAAAAGTGGACCTTCGCCCCCACCCTCTTTTTTTTCATGGTGATGAATTAAAGTCCAGGAGTCTGGATGTCTGTTTTAGATTTTAAGTTAGTCTACAAGTCGTGTGCTGGTAGATAATCAGTCGTGTTCGGGAAAAATCCACGTTAAATCGTTCGAATAAAATTAAGAATTGCAAGTTTACTTTTCTAGCCTTGCGTTAAAGTCTCTCGTTACTTCATATGGCGGTTTCGTTTTAAATTTTGGTGCGTGTTCCGCGACGTAAGAATTCCTTAAAAGTGGCCAATGTGTTCGGTATTATGGCACCGTTGCTAGGAGGATATTCTTTAATTAAATGCACCAGCACTCGCCTTTAGTAAGTGTGGATAACCCAAATTGTGAGGGTTGGAAAACACCCTCCAGGAATCAAACCTTGGCCTGCAAAGTCACATGATACTGATTTATAAGCCCCATCAGTTAATCTACGTGTTGTCTCATTCACCTTAAAATGTCCTAAAAGATTTGGCTTAACAAATTTAGTGGTTTATTTTTTTAAATGTAGCTTCACTAGCGGTCCGTTGTGGCGTTGGCTGCAAATCATAGCGCTAACATTGAGTCGAGGTCTTTTTTTTTACTGGACACATTTTGTCCACTATGCTCCTCTTTGCACAGTTACCGCATTAAGATAGGGTCAGGGCAGATGGCGGTGAAAAGGGGGGGGAGGGGAGGCTAACGTTATCGTATATGGCTTGGGTCCAAGTCCAGGCATAGATTGGTGTGGCCTACAAGGGAGGAAGGGCCTTAGAGGATATTTATAGGTAATTAGGTGCAAGTTAGAGGTTATTTTTATTTTACCCGGGTCCCTTACCTTTATACCTGTACAGTAGACTCATGGCTTCTTTGGTGCTGACTGACAGCTCACAGCTCACAGCTTTGAAAAGTTACTAGACCCAATTATGTATCCCTACTCCAAACCATATGATCTGCAAAAACATGTGTTTATCAGCTGTCACTCAACACCAAAGAAGCCACGGGGCTACTGTAGACATCCTTAGGCTTACCCAGACCTCACAAATTACAACTAGAGAATTTAATTTAAATCCTTGCAGAACTATAAATATTAATACGTGTGGTTTATAATTTAATATGTGAATGTAGACCCGAGTAATAGTTCAACTGTTAAAATCACACCTCTTGCTTTAATTCCCAGCGTATTTCTGTCCATCGAATGTATTATTTTAGAATATACTTTTAACATTCCTCTATATTCTCAAACAGTCGTCGTCGGCTTCTTATATACGGCTAGTTGGAATAGATCTATTCGATAATTTAACATTCAAACTATATTCTTTCAATGACATATTTACCTCGATAGGAAAGATGGGAAACCTATCAAGGGTATAATGTATTTATCGTTAAAATTACAGATTGCATAACATTAATTCAATTCTAATGATATATTTTTTTGTTTTGTCCTATGATTCCAGGAGAAGCCTCATAAGTGCGGCCTTTGTTCCAAATCTTTCCCAACTCCGGGTGATCTCAAATCTCATATGTACGTGCACAACGGATCGTGGCCCTTCAAGTGTCACATCTGCAACAGAGGCTTCAGCAAGCATACCAACCTAAAGAACCATCTTTTCCTGCACACAGGTGAGTAAACATTGCGACTGTTTGTAGTAGTTAGGAGTATCAACATCGATAATTGTATATTAATGAAAATGTACGTGATTAAATTATTAAATATTTAATATATTATTATTATTATTATTATTATTATTAGTACCGCGTCTTACTACCCGTTCGGGTTATACGCACTTACGCTAATGTGTAATGGTAGGGTGATTGTGAGATGAAATGGAGGACCTACAGTTTAACGTGGAATCCGAACCACGGTGGAGGCCTGGCATTCCTCACATTCACAAGATGTCTTGTCAGAGGTGAAGGAAGGGTTTGGTAATCAGATAAATCTGTGCCGGGACCGAGGATTGAACCCCGGCCGCCAGCACAGAAGTCTGACACCTTACCCTTAGACCGCCAGGTCACCTAATATTTAATATACAATACATAAATATTCCCCTTAATCATATTTTAAGTGTAAAAAAATGTGTGTTAAATTTTTTAATACAAATATACTCTTTCAAAAGCCACGTGTAGGTAGCTAGTTTATTTGTTTGTATTGGCTCAGTAACCAACTATATCCAGTTATTTGGAAACTGTCCAACTTCGTATACATTTATAAACTAAACTATATTAATACACAATTAGAATCGTATACATATTTCGAATTAATTTTTAATTATTTTCCAACAACGTGTCCGCAATTAGCGTTGTATTATCTCTAAAGGACATTGTAAAATTTAAGATTCAAGCGAAATACTTTTTAACTAATTCGACTGTGTTGGAAATTGTTTGTATCGATAAAAACTGGTATCAATACATATTCATAGAGTTATTAATCTTATCGTCAGTAAGTCTTTGCCTTTTTTTTACTGTCTAAATTAATTGAAATGGTAAAGTGTGTGCGTTGAGAAACCGTTACACTAGCTTGTTTCCTATTAAACCTCGCTCATTTCTACGTATTAATATTTACACCTTGGGGTTTACAGCGCAGACAATATCAATTAATCTGCGCGGTCGGTAGCTAACTCAACTTGCCTAGGAATACATCAACTCTTTCCCACACTTTCAGGAAGAAAAATAAGCTTAAGTGTCGACACATAGAATTATTTTTGGTAACCACAAAAAAACTCTTTTCTCACTCCCATTGATTTGTATTCCTTTTAGTTTTCATGTTTAGTAATTTATGAATAGTTGAAGTCCACAATCATACAAGTATACAAAACATTTAATATGAGGATAAAAATTTAAGATGGAGTAGAAGGGGACGCAAGAAAAAATTTAGTATATTTGCAGTAAAAAAAATTGTCCAAAATAAAAATAAAACATTTCTCCAGTAGAAACATAAAGAGTTCAATTATTATTTTAGCACCGCGTCTTACTACCCGTTCGGGTTATACGCTTAGGTACTATTTACGCTAAAGGTTTTCGGGATGAGGAAGGTTAAATGTACTGAAAATGTGCCCGTACTTGCGCGGAAGGAGAGTGTAAACCCATTTGGTAAAAACCACCCTCATGTACACCTGACCGAGATTCGAACCTCAATCTCCCGGTCATCAGCAGTCTAGTCTAACACGACAGTAGCGCGTGAGACCTTGCGGCCATTGGAGCGGGTTTCGTTGATATTATTTTCTAAAAAAAATGTTGACAATTCATTATTCAAATACAGTTCCACTGGTCGTATTTATAATAATAATAATAATAAACTAACTTTTGCCATGCTTCGTCTAGATGTACAATGAATATAAATAGTTTCTTAGTCGTATTTGTCTGTCGAAGTAATGACTTGGGCTGCGTTCGAAAATATTATGAGCTCCTCTGACTTCTTAAAACGCGAATTTAGTTGAGGTTTTCTCTGTTGTCATCGTCGGCTGTGTAATTTCCCTCGTTTTTGAGGCAACGCCCTTCTTTATCTCCGAGTTTAAACAATATTAATGAATCCATAACAAAGTTGGCAACATGGCACCCGACTTACAAAAAAATAATAGTAATAAGAAAAAAAGAACGTAGTGTTGGTGGTGGCAGTTTATCATTATTATAATTTTTCCCAGTCTATATTGGTGTGTCGTGAGCAAAGAGGTTGTTAAGATGGATGCGTTGCCGGTGGCTGGTTCCTAAAGAACCTCCTGCTATCTCTATGGTATCCATGCAGAGCGCTCTTCAAATCTTTGTGAATGGTCTCTTTCTCTTTGGTGCAACAATGTGGTGTATCATCCAAGGAGCTAAATAAATGGTACGGTGCATCACACAGATTTCTTCCTATTTAATCTTATAATCGATATTTACTGAAAAACTCGTAAGATTTGTGAAACATAATAATAAGTATATTCATTGTTGTATCAACATTACACCAAAGATCATAAATGAAATAATGGCATTAGGAAATAGAAACACTGTAACAGAAAAGAGGAACATCTTTGTCCATCAAAGAGCATACGAATCAAATTAATTTTCAGACCTTAACTAAAATGTGTATATATTTGCTTATAGGTTATAAATTATTGGTTTTATAAAACTATATGTCAAATAAAAGATTTTTACCTTTAACAGTACTACAACTTTTCAATAATAGGTTATTTCGTATCTCAAATAGTTGTGGATAAATGATGATGATTGTAAAATTTTTCTAATGTAACGTATCCTCAAAATCATGTTCATAAGAAAAAATTTGCCATCATGTTTATAATGATAAAAAGTGTCTAGATATAACATTAGAATGAAATTTGAGAAAATCTCTTTTTTTCTCTTTTTGCCCTTCACTAAACTATTATTAAATTTAGGGTTAAATATATAATTCCAAAAAACCTTTGGGAGGACTTTATGAAGACCGCAGATACTAAGTTTTATCCTAATTGATCAAAAGTTTCGGATCTAGCCCAAGGTACAGACAGACGGCATTGTAAAAAACACTTTTTTAGTTTGAGGGGCGTCAACATTTATCAAAATCTTGATTTTGATTTTGTTTACAGTCACAATACTTTCTTTCCGATGTGTCGGGAGAAAGTAAAAAGAGTTAAAGAAGAATTGATCGAAATAATAAACAGTATTTATAATTTTATAACTTCTGGTCCGTTTACGTGCAGATTAAAAACGCCATCCATATGTTACAGAAAAAAAAAAAAAATGTTTTGGTTGGTTTTTTTTTAGCAATGTGTCTTAATACACATTTGGGCTGTACGAATATTTACTAATTACTTTAATGTGTTAGGTAAGAAAAAGATTGACTTCAAGGTAAGTGCACCCGTATTTGCGTTGAGGGGGGAGTGGAAAATTATATAGGAAAAACATCCCTCAGTACACCCGGCTTAGATTCTAGTCCCAATATTCCATTTCATCAGAGTTCCTTGTATATTGTGAGAAGAGTGACGACGCCTTAGACCGATCAACCCCAAGAAGAGGGTAAGCGTGACTATTGGAAATCAGCATCTCACCGTGCTCTCGCTTGAACTTAGGCCACTCTTGCGCGCTGCCTCCCCACCGTAAGACGAAGAGAGGCTGCAGTGTGTGGTAGATTAACGTAGTAGCCTCGACTGAGAAGAATTTAACTCGCTACCTACCTAACCTGTCGGTCCCACTCCCTCGCCTTAGGGGATTAATTACACTCCAGAGCAAGAGAGAACGATAAAAAAAAAGAGAGAGAGAGATAAATTGAGTGACAGAGAGACGCTCGCCACATCCAGTAGCACCAAATAACCCCTCTTACCCCCATCTTCTTCACCCATACACCCATTTCTCCCCACTTTCTGGACAACCTTTTTTCGGTTATCAAGCTTCATCTCTTTTTTTGTTTTTTTGTGCCCACCAGGAATATTTTTTTTCCGTAGATATGATTATCCTTGACTTCTTCGTGAACTTTTATCTGTGTTACTCATTATTCTCTTTCTCATTTCACATTCCTCTCATCCTTCAACCCGATACTATATTCTCCTCTCATTGGCACGACGACGTCTCGTCGTATCTCGTCTTTGAGGCCCTGTCCTCGGTGACACGCTAGACGGAAAAAGGGGGTAGGGGGGGTATGAGGACTGTCAGATTATTTCCGAGATCCGAGTTGACTCTACTGGGTCGTGATTCAAGTTAAATGGGATATCTTGTCACGAGTTGATGATTCAAACAAACGTTTACTCTGGTTCAACCTCAGTCGATAGCATGTCTGTCTACTGAGCCGTGGGTTCCAGCTTCGATTCCCGGCATGGTCTAAATATTTATAATCTGTGAAATGTAAGTTCCCCCTTTCAAATGTGATGAATTAACGCCCGGGAAGCTGGATTCTGTACCTGTCCTAGATTAAAGTTATTTTTTATAAGTAGTTGTGCTGATATAAACCAGTCGGTTCATAAAAGGGCACGTTTAGTTCCTAAAATGTAAGATTAAAAAGCTATGGTTTAATATTATGAGATTAGGGAGTGCTGGAGGGGTGGTTTATAGTATTTTTGGCAACAATTTTATTACCATAAAATAGTATTTGGTTTTGAGACATTTGTCCAAAAGGATTCGACAAGAATTAATACTGTTAGAAAAAGCATATAAGCCCATTTACGGCAATTGAAATTATGATATAACGGCTTAACAAATTTTGACCAATGACCATTGATTTTAAACGTTCGGATTCTAGGAGGTCAGAAAAAATAGTTGCTTCCATAATAACGCGATTTTTCGTAAAGAATTTCCAGCTTTTTTTACTGTGTGCGCAGTAGCTCATTTTTACTATCGTTCTTTGTTTACATCTCCATGGAAACCATTATTTATGTATGATCGTATATAGCTAAAATAAATTCTTTTTGGTTAAATATATTAACAATTCTTACTTGAGTGGTTTGGTGCATTAAATAGATAGTTGTTGGAGAGGTCGATTTAAAATTTTCCTCGTGATGTAAGGAGGGAAAATACACGTTTAGATTAGAATTAAAACTGAAAACTCAAAATTTGTGTAAAGTTGATAGCCTTTGACGAGAACAGCTTTGACTAAAAAATCTATTGATTTTTTTCAATATGCAGCCATCACTGAAACGATTCACTAATATTGCTTATTATAGAAGTGCTATTTTTTTTCCTAATTAAATGAATAGCTTGAAGTTTATTTTAAAAATAAAATGTTAATTTAAATCTTATATATGGTTATTTATCATCTTACAAATGTTGTATTCAGTTTTATATTGGATCATACGGGCATTGTTTTTTTAATTTATTACATTCCAAACAAATATTTTAATGGTTTAATCTAAGATGTAGGGAGGATTAAGAGAAGTGCATTCACATTAGTGTGGAGACAGAAAGGTAAAACCACAATGATAAATCGGGCAGTAAAAAAAATAATTGGATGACACAATCGAACAACTTTTTCACACAAAGTATAGTTTGAAACAAAATTTTCAAAATTTTAATTTCCGTAGACTACTCCTAAATAAACTTTCCTCAGAAAAACAAACACGTCATTTTGTTAATCACCTGTTGATTTTTTAATTATTCAAACGTTAACAAAATTTAAATTTCAAAAAAATCAGCCATTTGTAACCTACCATCACAATATTTTCAATTTGTACAGATAAAAAAACATTAAAAATATATTTGCAATTTTCAATAAACTTTGTATTAAAAAAAATTACTCATCAGTAAACTACCCTTAATTTAAAGGCTAGAATCAATATCAAAAAATGATTTAGAGGTATAACATATAATATCTAGAGGTCAATTTTGAACAAAATCCATTAAACTAGGTCAGAAGTGTGCCCGGTGAGAGACAGAATTGTAGATTTTAGTTCTGACAAACATTAAACATAAATATTCATTATAATCTCAAGGTCAAACATTTTCACAATTACAATACTTTAACTTTATATGAAAAAGTAAGCAAAAAAAGTGCACGCTTCTAATATTAAAACCTCAAGCTCCCCATCACCGGAAATCCAATCTGTTGGGAGCCTTACGTCATAGACCTCTTGACCATTGGTGAGGACAATGAGTAGAGACCAGGTTCTAGAGAGTCCAGGCCATTCTCGTTAAAGACCGAAAACCAGTAGCGATATCCTCCCCTCAATCCCCTCACCCCTGCCCCCTTCTTCACTCCAATCAGTGACGACCTCCGGCAATTTATTTCATCTTTCTTTCTTTTTTCCTCTCCTTCAGGTGAGATTGTCTGCTAGACAGCTTATTATTATTAGCTGTATCCTATCGTACATTTGATTTGTTTCGGAATGCGTTCTTTTATTTTCTCTGATTTTTTTTTTATTGGGCCTCATCAGCTGATTATTTTCGTTCATTGTAGTATTTATATTCAATTATATTTGATAAATCATGTGATAGATATATCATTATAATTTATCTAGAAGACATTAAAAGATGGAATAAATATTTCGAATGTGTATGAAAATGCTTAGGAATGTTTTAATGTGTAGAATTGTTGTGATTAAATTTTTATTATTAGATTTTTTTAATGTTATAATTATAAAAATTATTTAACTGTTCTCGATTCAGCGTAAGATAATGCCATCTTCAATAATATATTTTGCAATAATTTGCTATTTAAAATAATATGAAATAAATTGGTTCCGTAGAAGCATCCAGTGTAGAACTTTAAATAATTAGAAAAAATTATTTAAAAAAAAAAATTAAAAAATACTTAAATTGGGGTTTTTATAAGAAACTATTTTTTCTTTGTTATAGATCTTATTATTTTAAAAACTTTTATGATTTGTACCAATGTCATTTTATACATATTATAATAATGTATAGTCCAATTTTCTTAGGAAGATCATTTTAGGTAATACACACATATTTTTGCGGTCAGCAACAATAACATGTTATTAGTGTTATTTTAGCTATCAAAAATGAGAGCTTCAATTAACATTATTTTACTTATAAATACGTGAAAAATAAATCTAGCAACTTTTATAGTTTGTCATATGAAATACGGCTCAAATATTTTTCTAAATAAATTAAATGCAAAGAGGAAATTAATCTGGTGAAACACGCCCAATATGGCTGCGTACGTAGCCGAGATATCGACATTCAGATGTTGCCCTTAGGTTAGATACTGATCAAACTTTTGATAAGAGACGAGTTTGGAGTTTATTGGAATGAATATAAAACTATTTTCTATTACTCTATACATGAATAGACCGTAAATTTAATTTAAAAGTTGACATTTTCTTCTCTAAAATTACAAAAAAAGATTTATACTATTTTTTGGTAGATCATTAACGACGTTGCCTACTTAAAGATTTCAAAGCTATTTTTTTTAAGCGGGTTGCATTTTAACTTGGTGCACTTATCAGTCCAAGCACTGACACACTTAGACACCGATATACCAAATAGAAAGAGAGGGAAAAATTAGTAGTTCATCCTGAGAGATCTCTTGTTTATCTGCTGAGATAGCATTTCCCTCTTCCTCTGACGAGCTTACATAGTCACTATACTATTTGCGTGTTAAATCATTGATTTGCCTTTTAAAATTATGTATTCGTGTTTCCTGTTCAAGACGGACATATGTTACGAGGAATTTTTTTAACTTAGGAAGACTCCGACCAACAGGCAATTTTTATGATTAAGCCAAATAGTTTAGGTTGTAGAGGATTTTTATATGAAAAAATACTATTAGAAAAACTACTTCAAGATAAAAATAATAATTTTGTGACAAAAGTAGTACTATTTTTAGAATTATTCAAAAATATATGATTTTTGTTTCAACGCTACATCTTTCAAACGCGTTGAATGAAACATAAATTCATTAACATGGACGATCCTATCATGAATTTCCATGACGTCACAGGTAAACAACGTCTATATAAAGACCTAAATCCCCAGGAGACGAAAGGTTAACTGGTATAGAAATCTAGAATAGAGCTTTGTGAATCGAATTATGCAATTTAATAATGGGGGTCATAACATAAATGGCATTGTTATTTTATTTTCCTATTCCCCTGTTTGTTCTCCTAAATCCGGACAGCTCCACCCAATGACGTTATGAACCCACTTAGTTTTTTTCTGACGTTTATTAATTTATTTTAGACTATTATAAAGTGTTTTAAAGAAAAACTATGATATGGAGACTTTAACAGTGGTATAGAAACCTATCTAGAATTTACATTTTTATTTACACCCAGTATCATTGCTGAGGGAACTGTAGGGCTTACGGAGGAAAGCTTTATCTTGGCTCCCTCAGTTAGCTGTTTTCAAATTTTCTCGCTCTCAGTTATGTTTGAAGGTGGTGTGCTGGGGTAAGAAGGAGCAAATGGCAACCTCGACTAACCAGGGTTGCCAAACTTGTCTTATATTTGAGGGGAGATTGACCACACAAAAACGAAATAAAGACAACGCTGTCTTCCAATAGTAACCCTTTAGTTCCCTCAAAGATGATATAAAGTGTACAACCCGGATACACAATCAATCACACAATGACCCCGCACATCAAACACCTCATCAAATACAAAATGATAGTGTAGATTTGTTTAATAATTGCACTTCTTATTAGGCCTACTAGGATTGCTGGGCTAGCACCAAACTTTAATTTTTTTAAATCTATTTTAAATTACATCAGCACTCACTACTTCAACACCCTAACCGTCTCGTACTAATGGACTTTTAAAAAAAAAAGTAGCAATTTTTGTCCTATCATTGTTCGACTTACTTGCGCCATTCATCATTAGACATGGATTGTTGTCTGAGGGAAAAAATGGGAAGGGGGTAGGGTGTTTCTTGTTTTCTTGACCGGAAGTCGATGTCGTTGACTTCGGGTGCAAAACCAGACTCAATTTCCTGCCCCCTCTCTCCACCCTCCTCTGGAAATCAAACGACTTACAAACCAGCCTCCGAAAAATAGCCGAGCTTTGCAGTAATTTCATCTTTTGTGAATGGACCTCGAGATTTAAACCACTCAACAGAATGAAGACGGGACAAGGAGATGATGAATCGCGTGACCATAAAGCAGATGCGAATGAATTTTTCTTGTTCGTGTCTGTACGTTTATTTTGAGGAAACCTGTTTTTAATGGTTGGGCAGTAGAGTTCGAGTACTGTATTATCATGGATTTAATTTTTTTTTTTTTTAGATGAAACAAACATGACTAGTGTGTTTTATTCTGTGAAACAGACCATTGAGAAATATTTATTTTTTTATAATTTATACACAAATAATATAAACTCAAGAGCATGTAGATTAACTTTTTAACAATAAGCAAAATAAAAATAAGACTCCTTGACAAAATCAGAATCGCATCTGCCTTTTACTCTTAAAGTCTAGGTTTCGACTACTAGCATCGCCGAAAAAATGACGATACCTTACCTGGAAGTAGGATAAAAAAATTAATCATTATGTAATTTAAGAGAGATTATTAAGTAAATTATTAATCTTATTTAATTGGTTATTGGCTGATGATCCAATAAAATAATGTGAAAGGGTCCTTTAAAATAAAATTTAACTTTGGCCGAATCACTTAATCGAAATTATTAAATTGTTGGTCATAATGGAACTATGCTAGTTTTTAACGAGATTAATTAAGTCGTTTTAGAATTTTGACGATCCAAATTTCGAGTTGAGTTCCATTGAAAACTTAATCTTAGGATCTGTTTGAATTCGAATTTTTTTTTTTTTAATATTCGAACACAGATTTGAGATTTCGAAGCTTCACAAGGGCTTACACCTATACTAAAAATTCGAAAGAGTTATTATCACCATTCGTTGTTGTGTTTTTTTAAATCTATCGTCACGACTGAATTTTTCGTCTGTTTTATTTAATCTCTAAAGCATAACGTTCTATCAAAAGATAGTAGCATCGTCTAATAACACCCAGCTTCTCCGCTTACGTGGATACATCTAGGCTTCCTAACTCTTTAGACGAAACTCAAAGAAAAAAAAAGCTACATAACACACATTAAAAGATAAAAGAAGCGTGCATCAGTTTTTGAGTGTTTTACTTCTCTATTTATCTTTTTTTTTCTCCGCTTCATATATTCTTTTTCTTGACTCACGTCTGTATAATAACTGCAATTATTATTCTGGAAGACTTACTAGTCCATCCCGGTCATGCCCCCCCGCCCCCCTTTACTCTCGCTTCCTCCGTCCAAAGTGGTTCTCTGTACCCCATTATTATCTCTAGTATTAGCCTATCTGATCCCCAACAGACAAGAGCCCTACCGGAATTTTTGATTCCTCAGTGTACCCTCCTTTTTTCGCCCTTCCCCCCTCCCATTTTCCCCTTTTTTTCCCTCTTCTTCAACCGATAGTTACTTTAAGTCCCCTCATTTTTTTTTCTTCTTCATTTTATTTTGATAGAATAAACGCCAAGACTTGAATGGAATATTGAACACTAGAGTGAATTTCGATCAGGAATTAATAGCATGCTTATCTTGTGCTCACCTTACCCCCCCCCCCAACCCCCACCTCTTTCTAGTACCTTATCCCCCACTCACTAATCTCACCAATACTTTTAGCTCCTTCATTTCTGAAACTCGTGGTTTTGTTTTTGTTCTACATATTCATATGAGGTAGTTACGAAGAGAATTAAACAAATTAAACCTTAATGTCCGTGTGTTGAAACCGGTTTATTCAGGAGATTGCTACTATTTTTATTTTTTATTTTTTTACTTATTTTTTGGTCCTGTCTCTCGGCCGAGGGCGATGTTACTCCCGTCTCGGAGGGTTTCTTGTTCGAATTCCACATGAAAGACGTTTAATTGGAGACGCCGTTGGTTCTTGAACCACACTAATTAGGAGGTCTCGTGACATATTAATGATCTTTTACGTAGCCCGAGTGGCCTAGAAATAACCCACTAATTAAACAGAACTAACCTCTTAATTATGTGTTAGCATACTTTAATTTTTTATTACGTGTCTATAAAACATATTAAATAACTATGGATAAAATAGCCAAGATATTATATTTGTTAGTTATGGTTAAAGTGGAATCTAAATATATTATCCTTTAAATTTAAAAAAAAATTACATCTGGACATGGGAAACGAAACAGAGACCTTTGGCTTAGCACGCCAATGCTTTAATCATTGAGCTAGCCAAGGTCATTCGTCACTCATATTTTAAGGCAGAGTCTGTGATGGACGTGTGTAAATCATCAGCTACGTATGAGTGAACCACAAGATCACGAGCTATCAGATAACGCAGCCATCTTCGACTCAAGAGGGCTTTATTTTGACAAAAGTACAATTACAGCTCCTGGATAGTTCAGTGGTATGAGCATTGGCGTATGAAGCTAAAGGTCCCTGGTTTGATTCCCATGTACAGGTGTCATTTATAAACTAAAATACTAACATATTATTGTTATTAGCACCGCGTCTTACTACCCGTTCGGGTTACACGCACTTACGATAATGTGTAATGGTAGGGTGATTGTGAGATGAAATGGAGGACCTACAGTTTAACGTGGGATCCGAACCACGGTGGAGGCCTGGCATTCCACACATTCACAAGTTGTGATTAATACACGTCTTGTCAGAGGTGGAGGAAGGGTTTGGTAATTAGATAAATCTTTGCCGGGATCGAGTATTGAAACCCGGACCCCCAGCACAGAAGTCCGACACCTTACCCCTAGACCACCAGGCCACCCTAATATCATATTAGATAGTTATTATTATTAAATCCTGTTAGTATGATTTCATGAGTAATTATTACATAAATTACGCTAAAAAAATATCATGAATACGAGTGTTATTAGTTTTTTTTTACCGCCACATCTTACTACCCATTCGGTTTATACGTTATGTATAAATTACGCTGATGTGTTAGGGATGAGGAAGTTTGTAATTAGGGGATGTGCGTGAATTAAGCATTTAGGAAAAACCACCCTCTAATTTGCCTACCACCCAGCTTAGATATAAGTGGGATGTTACTATGTTAATTGTTCTACGTGGAAGAGCACTTAGAAATCCCGTATTATTAAGTTGTTTGATTTTTTTTTTCGAAATGTTTTTGCTGAAATGTAGGCGAAAGTTATCGGCAAGCGTCTGACCAGTTAAAAAGATTAAGTTTTAAGTTTAAAGTGTTTAAAAATGTATGTTAAAACTTAAATAAAAATCCTATGAAACAATCCCACATTATCTTAAAATGTTCTTGTCATGACCCAATCAAATCGTGACTTTATTTGACAGAGGAAGGTTAGATTTGCGTTTCAAAACTATTGGTTTAATCTCAGAATTGCAAACTTTCGCGTAAAAAAAATCATTAAATTATTTTTAACTCCAAACTTATACATTTTGAACTTTTTAAAGCTTCTTAAACATGCTAATAATTTTTGCCTGCATTTTATTAAAAGCTGTATTAAAAATATATCAAACAAATTTTTAAATAATGTGATATTTCTAAACGTCTACAGCACGGTCCATTGCTCTACCATGGAGCCCTTTTATGTTATTATGTATTCCCCAAGCAGGGCCTTTTAGTGAATAAGCGCTATAAAGTTTAAAGTTCACCCCACTCTTACCCCCCCTCCCTTTTTATTTCCAGGGGTCGTGGATCGA
Organism: Timema douglasi; assembly: GCA_901482245.1. Classification (NCBI taxonomy): domain Eukaryota; kingdom Metazoa; phylum Arthropoda; class Insecta; order Phasmatodea; family Timematidae; genus Timema; species Timema douglasi. Next base: position 67,297 of record CABEEJ010002923.1, read on the forward strand.
GTCCCGGTCGATAACTCCAAACGGGAGCAAAGTGCTACTGACACTATAATCTTCAATTTCCACCCACCGATTATCTAGTTTGGATTTAGATTGGAAGAAATATTGTTGACAGCTATAAATTTTACTAAAACCATATTCATACATTCATAGGTCAAGCCATGTGTCCTGCATCTCACTTTTAATAGTTAGTACCAATATTAAAATATTATCATTTTTTTATTTGAGCTATTTAACGTGCTCTTTCTGAACCAACTGATTATATCAGCACACGACTTAAAAACTAACTTTAATCTAGAACAGACACAACACCCAGCCCCACCCCCCTAATCCCCCGGGCCATTAATTCATCACCGTGAAAGGGAATCCCACATTTCACAAATGAATTTATTTGGAGAGGCCATGAAAAGAATCGAACCCGGGATCCTTTAGTTCAGTAAACAATCACGCTACCGAATTATTTAAGGTGTCGGGACTAGATTACTATAATTGTTGACCTTTAAAAAAAAGTATGTAATTTCTAAAAAGCTGGTCCCTATCTTAGTATAGTCTTATTACATGCCTGTAGACTCACTAATAATTAAATTGCCACCATGCTAGAGATTACGTCACAGCACCCACCTCTCATCCCCCCTTCCCGGCCCGTTGTAAACAATATCAGGTGCAGGTTAAGTCGAGCTCTAGATCGAGTTTTGAATGTCAACGTTATTTACAATGGTCACGAGGCCTGAATGACATGAACCAGATTGTACAATTCGTGTTAGTTTTATTCCTACTTCCCTGGTACAGTGGAATAACTTGGAGGAAGAACCGGCCATGAGTCTTATCATTTTCAAATCGACATAATCGTTTAAGGTGGGAGTTTAGGAGACGTGAGAAAAGACCAGCGTTTTATTTACAGGTTTTATAGCAAAACTTTTTTATGGCCAATATAAATAAAATATTTGTCCAGTAGAAACATATAGTTTGATTTTCTTAACATGGTGATATCAAAAGTTGTTGAATACTTGTCAATGGTGTCCTATAATTTAGTGAAAACTCTTATCTTGACACATATTCATGAAATGTTGATATTACTATGTGAATAAAATTGAACTCTATGTTTCTACTGGAGCAGTAATTTATCTATTTTGGCCAAAAAAATGTTTTGCTATATTATTATTATTATTATTATTATTATTATTATCATCATCACCGCGTCTTACTACCCGTTCGGGTTATACGCACTTACGCTGATGTGCTATGGTAGGGTGATTGTGAGATGAAATGGAGGACCTACAGTTAAACGTGGAATCCGAACCACGGTTGAGGCCTGGCATTCCCCACATTCACAAGTTGTGATTAATACACGTCTTGTCAGAGGTGAAGGAAGGGTTTGGTAATCAGATAAATATGTGCCGGGACCGAGGATTGAACCCCGGACCCCTAGCACAGAAATCCGACACCTTTTTACCCCTAGACCACCAGGTCACCGTTGCTTTGCTATAAAACTGCAAAAACTCTGTCCTTAAGTCGTGTTCCCAACACTCCCACCTTAAGACCCCGTATCCCCCCTCGTGATAGCAAACAGCTTAGGTAGAAACCCGCCTCGGTGGCGTAGTTGGCTAACTCGCTAGTCGTGTTGAGCTCGACTGCTGAGGACGGGGAGATTGAGGTTCGAATCTCGGTCGGGTGAACTGGGGGTAGTTTTTCCTAAATGGTTTTCCACTCTACCCTCTACGCAAATGCGGGTTCACTTCATCTAATTCAACCCTCCCAATTCCTAATCTATTAGAGTAATTAGTACTTAAAGCGTATAACCCGAACGGGTAGTAAGACGGGGTGCTAAATATTATTATTATTATTATTATTATTATTAGGTAGAAATTTGTTTTCTTAATTTCTTAATTTGATTTCACACACGATAGCTCTTAACATTTTGTACGTAACAAATATCTACTAGTCTAACAGCTTAGCTCAGTAAGTTTCGTGTCTGCCTGCTGATATAATGACCCTGGGTCCGATTCCAGGCATGATCGAAAATATATAATTTGTGAAATGTTAAGTTAGTTTATAAGTCGTGCGATGATCTAATCAGTCGGTTCAGAAAAATACATGTTAAATACCTTAAATAATAATGTTTATTAAATTGACCTTTAAAAGGTTGGTACGTCAAGAAATAAACCCACAACTATTTGACTGAAATGTTATTTGTAACACTTATAATTACGTAAGAAAGGCCGGGTCCTATATTTTTTCTCCTGCCTCTCTTCAAATTTGTCAGTCCAGGCTCACAATCCATCATTTTTCCCCATACTCCATCGCACAAAGGACCCACAACAATAACACCACACTCCAGTATATAACACGTTCTTTACAAACAATGCATCCATAACGCTAATAACACGTTCGTTCCATCACACCCCAACAAAGAATGTGATTAGTTAAGCTCTATTACAAAAAAAAAGTGTTCTTTTTTTCCATATTTTATTTTCTCTCTTTCTCTATTTTATTGTAATCTTCCTGTCTTCTCTTTTCAACGGTAGTATTATGAATGAGCTTTTTTTTTCGTTTGTTTTCCTTGATACATCCAAATATTGTGTATGATTCCTTTTCATATATACTTTTTTTTTCATATTATTTAGTTATTATTATTATTTAATGGCATTCACACAGTTAAAGCCAACTCCCCACCTAACCC
>CABEEJ010002923.1:70035-89304 GCA_901482245.1 Timema douglasi
AAGAGGTGTAAAAGGAACAGCGCATAGGGGGGGGGGGGGGAAGGGCACCGACCACGCGCGGTGAACGACGGGTAATACACGTCTCATGATGGCCGGGGGTATTTATTTCTCTTTTCCTCTTCTTCTTACTTTTCAGAGATGATGATGATGGAGCTGAACTTGAATAGATGCGGCCAGAGTCGAAAATGGAGACGGAAAGAATTATTCAATGCCGATAATGTACTATAGGATGGGTATTGTCGGTGTAGCTTTTTTTTTATTTACCATTCGGGTCCACGCAGCCAACCCACTGTGACAGACACACACACACATCGATAAAAAAATAAAACACGTACCTTTTAATCGGAAACTTAATTAGAATATGGAAGATCCTACTCTATGGCATTGGGAACTCGAAAGTTAGTTGCCACCTTTATAAAAGTACGCCACCTATCCCTATCTTGGTTTTATCCAGTCCACCTCATTACACTATATATATATTAGACCCATTCTAATGATATCCTTCCATCTGCGTATAGGTCTTCCCATTGAGTTTGCCAGTCAATAACATGAACACAAGAAATATCATACATTTCCAGACTGTATTATCTTTCTAATTTACAATATAATATCGTTATTTCAAGTTTCAAGTTGTTTCTAAATATTTAAACTCATTAACCATGTGTAATGATATGTTGTTCACAGAACTCTCTAAATTTAAGGATCTGCAATGCGATTATAGCTTGCCTTATAGGCCTATATGACATATGTCATTATTTTTCTCCATATATATACATATAAGGGAAAGAATAATTATAAGAAATAACTCTCTCAATATTCCTGATCGGGATTCGATCCCCAATCTTCCATCCTCGGCAACCCAGAACATTGCGAGAGTGACGTCACGGATCATTTGACCATCGAAGATGGTTCCGTCGTATTAAAATGTAACTTTAATTTATATTTAAAAAAATAATAAAAATTTATGAAAATATTTTGTATGAATATTTATAATTGTAGTATTCAGAAATGATATTTTACTTCTTTTTTTTTTTGCTAGCGTAAATTTAAAAAAAATATGCCTGCTCGTTTTTAAAAATTGTTGTCTCCCATTAAAGTGATTCCAAGATATGATTAGTGATAAATTAACAGGGTAGCGTACAAGACCGACATGCATTCCTCAAAACTTTTGCTTGGAGTTTCATCTCGTAGCGTAATGTTTATTTTATTCGTTAATAACTTTTCCCCTCGATAATGAACTGACCGTAACGTTCCTCGAGACCAGAGACCACCCTGATCTAGACTACCTGCTGAGTGTTAGAATTGGATAAGGCATTAGCGCGACAAGGTCGGAAGATGGTGGAACATTATGTCCCGCTCCCGTAGAAAGCCTTAACTCCCCTCTCATTGAAGAGAGAGAGAGAGAAGGCAATACCCGCATTGAATCTCCACGCGATCTAAAAAAAATCATACTCGTATTACGTTTGATTTGTTTGTTTTTGTCATCTTGGAAGTTTGGGTAGTGACGTATTATGGGGGGGGGCTTATGATTTATGAAAACCCCTTCTTAAAGGATCAATACATACCTATAAAAACTTTTATTGACTCAAGTTATTGTCAAACTTTTTAGCGGACAACCTTTTACCCCACGTTTAGAAAAAAAATAGCTTTCTATGCCGCGCAAGTTTAGGTGCGGTTCCTTTTAAAACTAAACCTCTCACGTTAGTGTAAATATGAGGATGACCCGGACAGATAGTGAAGAAGAGGTAAAAACATACAAAACATATCGATCATTGGGTCATGTTTTCCTTAAGCGATTCTCCACCCCCACCCTTACCCCCCACCCCCATCCCTTACAAAGTTTCACGTCCGGTGTCGCAACATCCCACATGGTTTTATAGTTCTATTTTAAAATGGACCAAACAACGATTAATTTGGGAGAGAGAAAAAAAATTGTAAAATTTAACGTGCACTTTCTGAACCGACTGAATATATCAGCACATGGCTTACATACTGACTTAAATCTAGAACAGACACAACACACTGCCCTTAATAGCCACGAAAGAGAAAATCCACATTTCACCAATTACAAATAATTCAGCCATTCTAATAATCGAACCTGGTACCCTCATCTCAATAGACAGACATACAACCGACTGAGCTAAGGTGTCAAACAGTTTATATATATATATATATATATATATATATATTCTAAATGACTTCATGACAATACATAATCATGTTTCCTTGCCATAACCCGTTCATTAAATGATCCGGTCAAATCAATTACAAACCAAACGGTCACTATTTTGAACCAATACATGTCTTGAAGAAAAAAAACAGGACTAAAAAAAACCCAATCAAACAAAAGAGCGGTGTAGAGTGACTTGATGACAGATAGATAGAAAAAGGTTAATCAAGAACAATGAATGCGTTGCTCAACACAGGTTTCTAATGTTGTTTACATTGGAAAGCGGGTGTAGCGTCTTGAAGGGTGATGTGTGTGTGAGTGAGTGTGTGTGTGTTGGACAGGGCGCTCTACCTGGAACTGTCCATTGTCATGCAAAGATAATGTAGGACGTGACAATTAATTACCACCTGGTAATACTAATCAGGCGTGTTATTAAAGATGGCCCCCATGTTGATGGACGCCGTCCACTTCTGAAGATGTCCGCCAAGATCATTCTATAGGATACTAAGAAATCACAGGGTGGACACAAAATCACAACCGTTTCGTTGATGTTATTTCTTGAACCGTATTTTCTAGGTACATTTTTTTTAATTTCTTATGACAAAAAATATTTTTTGGCCGAAATAGAAAATATAACATTGTTTGAATACATATTTAAATTTTTACTCTCTAAGCGTACGTGATCAAAACAGTTTTTAAATATTTGTCCTGGTCATCGCTTAAAATTATTTTAAGAACTCGCTTGAATACCCTTCTAGGAGAATAAAAAGCTAACGCAAGAAATGGGCAAAATTTCTTTCAGTGTTCATAAAAAAACTTTTTTTTCGGGAAAATTAATCAGATATCGCCCCATTATAAACAAAGAGATCAATTTTCTTCACGTGGTGGTATCAACAGTTGTTGAATATCTGTCAAGGATGTCTTGAAATTTAATGACAACTTTTTCTCTCCATTTAAAAAACCTGTCATCTAATGCCGCTATGTACAGATATTCAACAATTGTTGATACCACCATATGAAGAAAATTAATCTCTCATGTTTCCACTGGAGAAATATTTGATTTCTTTTGGCCATAAAAGTTTTTCTTAAAAAAAATGCAAAAACACTTCTTTTAACTCGCATTCCCTACATTCCTACCTTTAATTCGGCGTATTCTCTCTGCATCACCTAGTAGAGAGGCCAATCATTGTACAGACATTGTCCGACACTCAAATACCCCCCTCACCTCTCCCTCCTTACTCTCCTTTTTCCCCTCCCCGTTTTAGTTCTGTTTATTTTGCGGTAATCTTTTGTTTCTTGAAAGACGTGTCATCAGTTAAGAGAGCAGCGCTGGTCCATGAGGTGATCTCTGTGGACTGCTGGTTGTAATATTCAGGGACGGACACTTGTAGTAAGTGTGGAGAAATTAAGCGCGGTGCCTGTGTGTTCCAGTAGCCATACTTCCTGGTTCCAGACCCAGAGGTCTCAGGTTAGATCCCCGGCTCTTACAGATTTTTTTCTGTGAAGCAGTGGGTTTGGAAAGGAGTCAAATCGGCCTCGTGAGGACAAACGAGGAGATACTTGAATAAAGAAGTAGCGGCTTCAGTCTAGCAAACTGAGATTAACGGGCGGAGGGCTGTTTGTATTAACCACATGACACCCTCTCCGCAAATGTTGGCACTATCATCGTTAACAGTGTCGGCCTCTGTCATTGTGATCTGATTGCGGGTTCACACCACCAATTTTTTTCGAGGGGGGGGGGGCCTTAAGAGTTGTGAAACAAAGGGGAAGTTCTTGAGGTTCCCTCTCCCCCTCCCCCCCGTACACACCAAATAAAAAAATTGTGTCTGCTCTAAAATCTGTGCAAACCTATAAATTTGTAAATTATATTTGACCACCGTTTTGACCTTAACTAATATAGTTATCATTTTCTATTCGTAAATTAAAAGATTTCGATTCAGTGTTATCTTCTTCGGTAGTCGAATGGTTTAAGACGTCACTCTCCCAATATAATGAGATGCCGATGACGGGGATATCAGGTTTAGAATCCCGGTTGGGTGTTCTGTGGGAGGCTTCTCTTATTATTTTATTTTTTTACTTTCTCTCCACACAAATGTGTATACATTTCTTATAAAACTATAATGTCCTGATCCCACCCGCCACAGTGTGAACATATTAATATCTCGGACATGTAGGAAATCTTGTTAAAAAAACATTGATTTTTTTTAACGTGATATATATATTTGTCTCTATATATATCTTTTAATATTCTCTTTACATATCTCTTTTTATAGCTCTATCTCACTCTTTTATCTCTTCCTCGTTTTCATCTTTATCTCTTTCGCTATCTTTATCTCTTTATCCGTGTTTATCTATTTCTCTATATTTATATATTTCTCTAGCTTTATCTCTCTCTATCTCTTTCGCATCCTTTCTCTCAATATATTTTTTCACTCTTTTTTCGCTATCACTCGCTTTCTCCCTCACTCTTTCTCTATCTTTATCTTTTTTTTACATTGTTATCTCTTTCTCTATTTTATCTCTCTCTCTCTTCTCGGTAGCGAACTCTTTCCTAACCATTCCTGTCCGAGATCTCCGTGGGGAACAAGTTTACAACGCGGTGGATGCTGCGTGGCGGGGTGCATCTCAAGAGGACCTGTTACTGCTGATAGAGGAAACTTCGTTAGTTGGGTCGCTTGTTCGATACGCGCACTGCATGCTGGGAGTAGCTAAGGTCCCCGCCTCTTTGATTGATGGTTTCTACATGTGGTTCTGCTACAAACAGGTGGATAAGGGAACCAAAAAGTCTAGGAGGAATACTTTAGAGGAAGCGTCCTCGTTATATAAGTAATGACGCTAGAGTCCTCGAAATGAACTCGTATTTCTTCATTTATTTTGCTAAATCTTGATTTGACTTCTTATTTAGCTGAAGTTGTAGATTTCTGTGCGTCTGGGCTACATACATCGTAGCCCAGTATTGGAAAGATAATCTAGTACCAATGTACCAATGTACCATTGCCTAGGGGTCACACTAATGTACCGATCGTAAGTTTTAAATAAGAAATAGGGATATAGTTTTATATATATATATAATTTAAAACTTTACGTGCACTTTAAAATGTCTTCGTTCACCCCAGGTTGACCACCATGATTGGAATATTATTATTTTTATTATCATTTCTTAGCACCGCGTCTTACTACCCGTTCGGGTTATACGCTTTAAGTACTAATTAGGCTAATGTATTAGGAATTGTAAAAGGTTGAATTAGAGGAAGTGAACCCGCATTTGCATGGAGGGAGAGTGGAAAACCATTTAGGAAAGACCTACCCCCAGTTCACTCGACCGAGATTCGAACCTCCATCTCCCCGTCCTCAGCAGTCGAGCTCAACACAACTAGCGCGTTAGCCAACTACGCCACCGAGTCGGGTGTGATTGGAATAGAAGACACACACAAACACATTTCCTGTTCAATTGAGAGAAGTTTCTCTGCGCATGCGTATACTCAAGTCTCCCCTGGTGTCTGTACTGGGCCGTGAGCAAAATAAATCGTACGACGCACCACGTAGAGTTTCTCTCTTCTAAAAAAAAAAATACAAAAAATTTGAAAGATTTGTGAAACTAGATAGTTTACACTGTTGTATAAACACTCCACCAAAGAGCCTAAATAAACAATATACAGTGATTCAGAAAATGTTTATTAGGAGGAACATCTCTTCCCACCAAAGAGTATAGCAATCAATTAAAAATTTCAAAAAAAAAACTAAAAAAATATATTTGTATGCTTATAGCTCTGAAACTATTGGTTTTATAAAAATATATTTCAAATAAAATACCCTTATATAGAGTAATACTACACCTTTACAATGAGACGTTATTTCGTATTTCAAATAGTTAGGGAGATATGATAAAAAAAAATGGAAGGTTCTGTTCAAGTAACGTAGCCATAAAGTAATTTTCAACGGAAAAAGAGAGCTATCATTTTGTGTGTGATGTCACAAAATTGAATCAAAATCGTTAAAATTGATTTTGATGAAAATCGAATTTGTTTTTTGCCCTTCAGTAAACTTCCCCCTTAATTTAAAGGTTAGATATATAATTCCAAAACCCACCTATGGAAAACATTATGAAAACCCCTATATACCAAGTTTTATCCAGATCGTCGAGCTTCGTGATCTTTGGATGAAGTGCTCGCCTCAGGATCCGAGACTCATGGGTTCAAACCCGACCGGATTTTTCACTAGTGATAAAAATCCATAGTACAACTTCCTTCTTAGGGGAAGTAAAGCGGTCGGTCTCATGTCGATTGTGGCGTGTAAAAGAACCCTGGAAGGTATGTGAAAATAGGCTACCTTTCCCAGAAAGAAAATAGATAAAATCTTTCGCTCTCGCTCATAGAAATTTTCGTGTACTGATAGAATTAGTCGGTTCAGAAAGTGCACGTTAAATACCTCAATTTAAAAAAAAAAGATTCAGATCGGTAAAATGTTGTAGACTCTAGTTAGAGAGATAAATCGAAGGCATCACAAAAACCACTTTGTTTCTGTTTTAGGGCATTTCACAAAATTGTGCTGACCTGGCGGTCTAGGGTTAAGTTGTCAGACTTCTATGCTGGCGGCCGGGGTTCAATTCTCGGTCCCGGCACAGATTTATCTGCTTACCGAACCCTTCCTTCACCTCTGACAAGACATCTTGTGAATGTGGGGAATGCCAGGCCTCCACCGTGGTTCGGATTCCACGTTAAACTGTAGGTCCTCCATTTCATCTCACAATCACCCTACTATTACACATTAGCGTAAGTGCGTATAACTCGAACGGGTAGTAAGACGCGGTGCTAATAATAATAATAATAATAATAACATTTCACAAAATCTCAAGTTCGATCAAAATATTTCTCTCGTTGAAGGTAAAAGTTTGAGAACCACCGCCTGCCTATCCCATTATGTTCTCTCTTGGATAACCCGAACTTCCTCCACACAGTAGTGGGAGTCAGCAGGTTACACATGCAAGGGATGGGCCCCATACCACATGGGCAACCGATAACTCAACCGGCCAATACTTCACCTCGGCCTGATCCATCATACGAGTATCGCTACTCTTGTCATCTTGAACTGGAGTGGGCTCATAAAACCATTAGTTCCCCATCGACCGCTCTGTCCTGGGGTTGTAAAACCGTGTGGGAGGATTTCAGAGTTGTGGAAGGGGGGAAAAGGGGGGGGGGGATATTGAGAAATTATTGCGTTTGATTCGTGATTCACAAACCTTTCAAAGTTTCCAAGACGCATTTTTCATGAAGAGTGGAAAGTCATTAAAAAAAAAGAGTTCGGACTTTTGATGAGATAAAAATTATTTTTTTAATGACCTAAAAGGTTTTTTTAATTACCTTGATATTTTAATAAAAATTCTTAATGAATGCACATTATTGAATCAAACACGCTCTTTACAAAATTAATAGAGACTAAAAAAATATATTTGCATTCTACTAAAAATAACATCGGTTTACAAATATGTTTCAGAAGTAATAGTTACCCCCTCCTAACGCAACCCTCTTGGACTTATTTGCAGTCTCACCAGGAATGTGTATTTTACAACCAAAGCAATCAAAGAGGATACAAAGTTCATTGCCTTCATTATCTACTCATTCCGACAACTGTGTGATTAAAAAACTGTTTAAGTATTTATGCATTTATAAAATATCTATAGTATTTAAACTTATAATTATTTAACATAAATGCCTAATTCTTATTCAAAAATATACCTAAAAATGATCCCAAAAGGACACAAACCAAGAAAATGTGGCCTAAAAATCTAAAATTATAGAAAATGTATTATTAAATATGTTTCCGCAATCAGGAGATCATGAACAAAATTTATGTACGCATAAGCATTCTCTGTGATGCGCGAAAAAAAACTTGCAATCAAAATTCGGGTAATAAATCACATAATAAAAATAAACCCTATTACATCCGGCTGGCATTTGAACTAATTAAACCCCCCTAACACCTCCGTAGGTGTGAAGGGCGCTTTTTATCAATGAAACGAACAAATTTTTAGGTACAGTGCAATTCTTATTTTTTGAAGGAACTTGTTTGTTTGTTTTTTTTGTTAGAAAATAAAAAAAAAATTGCATTTAACATTGATAACATTTTACTATACTAATATTAAGTTATTGATGCTTTGATAACTTATAGGTTTTGACAATATCTATCGGAGGTGGCAGCTGCCGATAACATGACTTGGCGTATGACTGTATGACTATATGACAATTGTTTTAGTAAATTTAAGTGACCGTCTTCAACCTGCAGACACTCGTATTATTGTGACACCTAACGAATTCACACTACAACCAGAACCCGAAACAGAATCATCCAATATTACATTATTAATATTAGGCGTTCTGTCTTACGACAGGTCCATTCCTATTGACAGTGAACTTAGACCGCCAATGCACCCTGTCCTCTGTCTCCTTCTTCAGATCCCCGAATTTTCTTCTTCCCTTCAAATAATCCAATATTTGAATCCTCTTCCTTCCTAAGCTCCTCTTCCCCTCAACCTTTCCTTCTATGACATCGTGCAGGAGACAGTTCCTTCTAAGGATGTGTCCGATCCAGATTGCTTTGAACCGAAGACTCACATCCAAAATGGTTCTCTCCTCACCCACTCTTCTTAGGACTCGTTCATTTGTCACCATGTCTGTCCACCTGATCTCAAGTCTTCTCCAGCACAACATTTCATACATATTTTACTGTGATACTTAGCTTTAAAAAACAATACTAAATAAATACGTTTTGTATTTTTATATGACTGTTGTTAGACACCTTATCTTAGTCGGTGGTGTGTCTGCCTATTGAAATAAGTGTCCCAGGCTCGATTCTTGGTATGGCTGAAAATTTTATATTTGGTTAAATGTGGGTCTCCCCTGTCACAACGAGGAATTGACGGGCGTGGGACTGGATGTTGTGTCTGTTCTTCATTTAAGTTAGTTAATAAGTCGTTGTTCTGATATAATTAGTCAGTTCAGAAACTGAACCTTAAAATACTCAAATAATAAGAATCTACAAGAATTAAATATTATTTTACTAAATAGTCAGAGGCTCTTAAAATCCTAGGGATTTTATCATATTTTACTTTTAGAAAAATCACAAATACAAAATCCGCATTGATAGCGGCAGAATTTGGGTATGGAACTCAATCTCTCAACAAAGTTTTTATTTAAAAAAATTTGCTCTAAAGGTTAAATATTATAAAATCCTTATTATTTCATTTCAGTTGTTATGTTCTTAACAATCCACGTGTGTATTCAAACAAAACTATTGACATATTAACTCAAATGGGCACCGGGTACCTAATAGGACTGGTGGTGGTGATTTCGACAATCTGTTGAAGGAGGTATTGAGACATTGAGGGGTCTGAAATCTTAGAAAGGCAAAGAATTCCTGAACCCTGATTTTGGTATAAAGCCCGTTCTGGCGGGCCTTATTTCGTACCAGAATCCTAGTGTATTTTGGTAAAGTAAAAGGTTTTCCAAAACTGTAGCATTAAGTCCTTTCTGGAAGGTCTTTTATCCTAACGTAATACTGCTACACACCAGGATTCTGCTAGAAAATAAAGCCTTCCAGAACGTGCTTAATACCAAAATCAGGAGTATATATAATACCGTCTGGATCGGACCGTAGGGTATTACTTTCTAGAAAGAGTGTCTACTGTCCGTCATTGAGAAGGTCCCGTGATGCCTTGCGCGCCGGTATCACGTGGTTTCGGGAGGCATGTGTGTGAGGACGCACACCGGCCCGGCAGGTGTAAGATACTTCCACAAGAACACTGTTCCCTTCCAGTCGCGTGGAAGTTAGAAGATGTACCTTGACTTCACCTGCGCTGGCGGCCGGACGGTCTTAAAGGAAATTGTTCATCGACACCCCACCCAGACCCTCTCTCTCCTTTCACTCACCCCGCTTGGTCATTATTATATCAAGACACCAGGGGACTCCAATGTTGTAAACTCGAGTGCCTAACAATTTTAAGAGTCATTTTATTGACCAATCATACTGAGGCCCTGTTTAAACTTGTCTCGGATCTTTGTTCTACGATAAATTTCAAATGAGTGGCTCAATTTTAACGAGATTTGGCAGCTAAGTTTTTTTGAAGCTAGACCAAACGGCGTGTGTGCATCACTTTTCGATCTGGTTATCCGTTTCAAGATAAAATCTGTTATTTCTGATAGTTTCACGATAACTACCGAATGCAATTTTAACGAAACTTGGCAAGGACATTTTATTTTACCTAGGCTGGACGATGTATTTACACGGTTTTTCTATCCCTTTAACTGTTTAAAGATGGCACCCACTCAAAAATCTACATGTTTATGTTTTTTCTGTGATAGCTGCCAAATTTGTTGACCAATTTCAACGAGATTTTGGGAGAATTTTTTTTAACCTAACCCGAGCGACTTATTTACATTTTTTTGTTTATTTTTGAACTTTATTAATAATAATAATAATAATATTAGCACCACGTCTTGCTACCAGTTAGGGTTATACGCTTTAAGTACTAATTACGCTAATGGGTTAGGAATTGGGAAGGTTTAATTAGAGGAAGTGAACCCGCATTTGCGTGGAGGGGGAGTGGAAAACCATTTAGGAAAAACCTCCCCTAGTTCACCCGACCAAGATTCGAACCTCGATCTCCCCGTCCTCAGCAGTCGAGCTCAACACGACTAGCGCGTTAGCCAACTACGCCACCGAGGCGGGTTTTGAACTTTATTGATATACGGAAGCCTTAAGACATATGAACTACGGTTATTCTTTATGAATATGTTGTACTACTGTACTCCAATTCGGGAACACTTCATATAAATTTTACCCTGCTCATCCTTACCCCAATAGTGTTAGTATGCTAACAGCTTGGACGGGTAGCAACACTGCGCATAGAGCGGGGGGGGGGGGAGGGTAATAAACATTTTCTCTCCTCCCTGAACTTACTGCGTTTGAGCAATTACTCCATAATGAATGTTAAACCAAAGAAATAAACTACAACATGTTTACGTTCGTCTAACAATACCATTTCTAGCCAGTCACTCACACGTTCGAATAATTGAATAAAATTATACGATAGCTGATTTTTATTAGTTACATTTACATTTAAATTATTCGACTATAAATTATCCGGTGCGGTGTTCATGAGCCTTATGAAATACTACAATATCCGCGGGCGGATATCGGTTGAAGCTCTCGGATGCGTACGTTAGGATAAAGTTCACTGATGCGGATATTGAGGATTTGTAGGTAAGGGTTCAATTTTGGTCATACGCTTAAGATTCAATTCTATGGATGTGTTTATTTTATTACTTTTTTTAGGGTATTTAACGTGTGCTTTCTTAACCGACTGATTATATCACAACGCGATTAACTTTATTCTAGAGCAGACACAACATCTAGTCTAGTCTTTCGACTGTTAAATTATTATTATTAGCACCGCGTCTTACTACCCGTTCGGGTTATACGCACTTACGCTAATGTGTAATTGTAGGTTGATTGTGAGATGAAATGAAGGACCTACAGTTTAACGTGGAATCCGAACCACGGTGGAGGCCTGGCATTCCTCACATTCACAAGATGTCTTGTCAGAANCGGGACCGAGGATTGAACCCCGGCCGCCAGCATAGAAGTCTGACACCTTACCCCTAGACCGCCAGGTCACCCTTCGACTGTTAAAGAAGAAGCTTCACTTTATACGAGGATTTTTTTTTCAATGCAAGGTATAGGATCTATTAGTCTTAAAAACATGAAGACTAACGTGCTATTACTTCTTTTTTTTATCGCCACATTTTACAGGTTCAGGCTATACGAAAATATAATAACTATAGTGGGTTAGGAATGAGGAAGGACGTATTTTGGGGGTAATCTATCCGAATTGCGTGGAAGGAGAGTGTGAAAATATTGACCGGGATTCCAAGACACCGATATTCGCGTCATCAGCAAGTCTGTGTAACATAAGGGTGACGCCTTAGACCATTGCTGCCGCCGAAGGGGGGTAACAATTCAGTTATTGGGAACCTTTAATTCCTTATTCCAAGTTTATTTAATCTTAACCTGATATTTTAAATAAAATTGTGATTTTTTTTAACATGCCAATAATCTTCATTAGCCTCTCGTTTGTTATATGCGTGATGTATTCTAATGTATGTGCTTTCTTTTTTTTGTATCCAAACTGCAAATAAAAGTGACATGTAAATTTGTGAAAGTTTGTTTTTTAGCGTTGCATCTTACTACATGTTTGGGTTATGCGCTTGTTTAATAATTACACTAATGGTTTTAGGAATTAATAAGGTTAAATTTTTTAAGAAGTGTACTCACATTTGCCTTAAGGGAACGTGCTAAAACCATGTTGGAAAAACCCCCTTCTTTAAACCCGACCGAGATTCGAACCTCGATCTCTCCGTCATTGGTAGTCTAGTTTACTTCCAGACTAGCGCCTTAGACCATGCGGCCACCGAAGTGGGGGTGACTGATTTACCGAGTTAATATCTGAAATATTTTTTGTAAATTAAAGTTAAAACATAACAAATTATGATTGAAGAAATTGACTTGAAACTATGAATTTTCATAAGAATTATTTTCTTTTTATTTTGGGTTTGCTTAGCTTACAGCTAAGACTTTGTTATTGTTGTTGTAATATTATTATTATTATTATTACTACTATGGGAACCGCGTCTAACTACCCGTTCGGGTTATACGCACTTACGCTAATGTGTAATGTTAGGGGGCTCGTGAGATGAAATGGAGGGCATACAGTTTAACGTGGGATCCGAACCACGGTGGAGGCCTGGAATTCCACACATTCACAAGTTGTGATTAATACACGCCTATCAGAGGTGAAGGAAGGGTTTGGCAATCGAATAAAATTGTGCCGGGACCAAGGATTGAACCCCGGAACCCCAGCATTTAAGTCCGACAGCTCATCCCTAGGCCACCATGTCACCAAGACTTTTGTTAAAATTCTGAACAACCATTTATACTTTACAATCTAACAGGTAGACCTATATGTTTCCTTTTTTCTCTCTCTCTCTCTCTCTTTGAACACCTGAAAGGAGTATATTGGTTAGAAGTGGTTCCCAAACATTTTAAAGCAACCACCTACAAGACCCATAAACTCATTCCTGTACTTTCTACCCTACTCTATAAAACTGCGTTATTCAAAATAGCAATTTGCATGACCCACTGAAGAAAATAATAAGACAATAACTAACATTTTATTACACATTTATTTAAAAACCAATCAAGACTTTTTAGTTTCGTTAATAAAACAAAATTGATGAAGTTACCTAGTGACACAAGCTTTTCAATATGATAGTTACGTGGAAATGCTCCTAAATACAAAACTTAGTAACTACTTAACTATTTTGTAAATTCTTAACGCGATGAATGGCCTTTATGAAAGATGTTATTGTAGTTCTCCCATTTCTGCTTTAAGGTTGGAATGTAGGAGACGCGAGTTAAGGGCAGTATGTTTTACATTTTTTTTAACAAACCCTTTTTTAGCAAAATAAAAAACTATTGCTCCAGTAGAAAAAGAGTTTAATTTTTTTTTCACATGTTGATACTAACAGTTGTTGAATATCTATCAAGATTATCCTTGAATTTAATGATGTTAATATGTTCTCTTCATTTAAAAAGTTTATCATCACGTGATAATGTGCTTGTGATCAATATTCAAGAACAGTTGATATCACAGTGTGAGGAAAATTAATCTCTATGTTTCTACTGAGAGCAATATTTGAATTATTTTGGGCAAAAAAAGTGTTGCTATAAAAACTGTAAAAAAACACTGACCCTCTGTCGCGTCTCCTAAACTCCCACTTTAAAGTCACTTGGAATGGGTGTAAGATCCCCCCCCCCCCCCCCCCCTCTTCAACACACCTATCGACGGGATATTCTCCACCTATACTTNAATACATCCCATATTTTTAGTGAGCCACTGTGTAGGCTATGTCCCCAAAAGGGGTACGCAATTGGCTAAAGTTTTTGGAAACACTGGTTTAGAAGATGATTCATCGCGAGTAAAGGTCGAATTAGAAGTGAAGAAGTTCCCAAGCACCTGCCGACACTGACCATACACTCTTCCTGCGATTATATGTCCCGCCGCTCAGCTGGTATCTGCCACGTAAGTTAACCAAGATGGAAATCTAGCCTTGTTCTTCGAAGCGCGGAAAACGATACGCCTTTATTTATGTATCATCTCTTGGAATTATAAACTATCCCATGAGCTCTTGTATATCTGTTATTTCGAGAGATAATAATTTTGTGTAATCCGTTTGGTCTAACGCGCTACTCTAACAGTAGACTATATTGCCAATGACGGGGAGATTGAGGTTCAAATATCGGTCAGGTCTACTGATGATGGGTTTTTTTCAAAATTGTTTTCCACTCTACATCCAAGCAAATGTGGTTACATTATTATTATTATTATTAGCACCGCGTCTTACTACCCGTTCGGGTTATACGCACTTACGCTAATATGTAATGGTAGGGTGATACAGATAAATCTGTGCCGGGACCGAGGATTGAACCTCGGCCGCCAGCATAGAAGTCTGACACCTTACCCCTAGACCACCAGGTCACCCTTCAAATGTGGGTAAACTTCCTCCAAATATAACCTTACTGTTCCATAAAAAAAACATTAGCGTAATTACTACATGCGTCAGCGGAAAACTAAGGACCCTACCGTTAGATTTTTTTGTGTCTGAGCGTACGTCAAGGTTGAAAACAGTATTTCACTATTGTATTCATACGAGAATTTAATACGATAGTGAAGACCTACTAACGATATGTCAGGTTTCATACGTTTTAGTGTACATTTAAAGTTGAAAACCGTCCTCTGGTCTTGTGGCCATAAAAAACTTTAATGCGCTAATGGAAAACTAAGGACCTTGTGTCATGTTTTGTGCGTTTTAAAGTTCATTCAAAGTTGAAAACCGTGTTTTACTTTTATAGTCATAGGAGACTTTAATGCGCTAATGGAAAACTAAGGACCTTATGTCATGTTTTGTGCGTTTTAAAGTTCATTCAAAGTTGAAAACCGCGTTTCACTTTTATAGTCATAGGAGACTTTAATGCGCTAATGGAAAACTAAGGACCTTATGTCATGGTTTTGTACGTTTTAGTGTACATTTAAAGTTGAAAGCGAGGTTTCACTCTTAGGAGACTTCAATGCGCTAGTAGGAACTCCAGAATTTCATATCACGTTTTGTGCATTTGAGTGTATGTCTAGGTTGAAACCCGTCTTTGGCTCTTCGTGTCATACGAGACTTCAACGCACTAGCAGCCCCCCCTGTGGTCCCCCCCCCCACCCACTTTCCCCAGCTGAAAGGTTGAGGACCCATGGAATGGGCCCGAGAGGAAGTTGCCGGTTAATATATGGCACCGGGCGCGTGGCGGAAGGCCGTATCTTCTCTCGAAATATTCGTTGCTTTGGGGAAATATTCGTTTCTTAAAACACCTGTCGGCTAATGCGCTGTTATTTTTTTTTAATCAACCTGTCTAGTATCCTTTTTTTTTTAATTTTTTGTTCTTGCTTCCTTTCACCGTTTTTTTTCTGTTAGTTTTTATTTTATTTTTTACTTAATAATTTCGATAATTTTGTGAGTTTTGTACTTTTATTATTTAGGCATTTTATCTTTAAAGTTAAGAAGTTAATTTTAGTTGTTTTTTTTAAACTGTTCATCATTTTCACGCTATTAGTAAAAAACAAAGTTTTAGTAATTCCTTATAATGAACGCCAAATTACTCAAATTTTATCCGCCTTTGAGCCCCGTGAATACCAATAAACTTTGACCTCACAAGGATGCAAATCAGCAAAGGCATTTGGGTTAAGAGAGTAAAACAAAACGCTTTAAATGCCTTGCCTCCAAATGAGCGCATTGCTTCTAAATAAATATCTCATCCATTTTCATTCAAAGCTCTTATCATTTTCAACTCATTGCTCATTAATACAATTCACTATGAACTAGCTTGGGTTTCCATTTGTTCTTTTATTTGCTTTCTCATATAGATAAACTATTGTAATCGTGAAAATGTTAAAACCTTGAGATTACGATGAATCATTCACGTTTTAGTAGAAATATTCAGATAACCTTCCTCATCGCTAACACAACGTAATTAGTACATATATGTGCAGCCCGGACGGGTAGTAAGACGCGGTGTTCAAAGTAAATTCCAGATTTCTTGAATATTTGTCATGATCAGAGAGGTTTTTTTTTTACCAGAAACCTTTTTTAAATCAATAGAAAAAGTCCTGGCCCATGAAAGATACTCAAGAATTTTCGAGATTTCAATGAAGGGAAAAATAAACTAAATGTATCTACTGAAGAAATATTTTATTAATTTGTCCTTTTTTTTTTCCACCAAAACTAGAAAAACAATACGGACCTTAATTTCGGGCCTCTTCCATCAGACCTTAAGCCACAGGATATCGTTCGTGAACCGTGATGGAAACGAGATATGACTCATGACGGATGTTACTCAACACTTTTTACCTCCTCCAGTGCTCTTCTGTTCTCCTGGTACCTAACTCATAGTCATTACAGTGTTATACACTGCTTCACTTAGTCATAAAGTCACAGTTGCTTTTTCCTCGCGATTTCTCAACGTCATTTTCTTACATCCGTAGTTCCTCACTTGTTTATTTATTACCTTTGTTTTATTTTTTTAGTTGTTAATATTGTTTTTTCATGGATGATTCGTGAAATTATACAGTACATTCAAATATTGGCAATCTTCTTGAAACTGTTTTTTATTCATCTCATTTTATATTTATGATATTTTAATTAGAAAGTTTATTCAAATAGCGTCTGGTTAAAGCTGAATTTTTAATTCTAATAAAATCTTAATCAAAATTACTCTCGTGATAGTTTTTCATTATGTTGATAAAATTAATTACTAGTATTATTTATCAATTCTATAGATTTTCTAATGATCGAAGTAAGAAAAAAAAATAAGAAAAATGAATCTATTTTTATGGCACAGCTGATTTAATTTTGTGTGGGCTGAAATAACCGAATAGAGAATGAGTTCGATTCAATATGGGTAGTAATAAATTGTACCAGTTTTTAATGTATTCAAAAGCCTTTAAATTATTTTTTTATTTGAGGTACCTAACGTGTATATTCTGAACTAACTGTTTATATCAGCACACGAGAATTTATATGGGCGAGAGGGCCTACTAATTTGTACCCTCCTAAGGAAGTTGTGCTACGGATTGTATTAGTTAAACAAAAATCAGTTCACCCCAGCTGGGTTTGAACCCACGAACATCTGGCGAGCACTTTACCCCAAGACCACTGAGGTTATCCTCCGAACTAATAACGGTTTCAACAAACTCATAATAATATAATAACTTTCTGTTGTTGCTTTTTCAACAAGTCTTAATTCCCGTTAGGGTTATAAGCATGAGTAAGGTCAAATTTAATTAGGTTTTTAATGTTACTTCATTGATTGGGAGACTGGTTAACCGTTTAGGAAAAGCTACAGTAGCCCCATGGCTTCTTTGGTGCTGACTGACAGCTCACAGCTGACTTCTGACAGTCAACATTTAGGTATGTACCTAAATTTTAACTGTCAGAAGTGACAGCTGCTAAACACATGTTTTTGAAGATCATATGGTTCGGCGGAGGGATACATAATTTGGTCTGGTAGCTTTTCAAAGCCGTGAGCTGTCAGTCAGCACCAAAGAAGCCATGGGGCTACTGTATCTTCAGTACACTCGACCAATATTCTAACCCTTATATCCCCGTCATCGGCAGTTGAGTCTATTGCGAGAGTGACGCGTAATAATGTTTTCTTTCAGAATATACTAAAGCCAACGTACATAATTATTTTTATTTTGTTTTGAGCTCTTGGAGAAAGAAGTATTATGATCGTTAAAAACAATTGAAACAGGATTTTGAAAAATTTTGTTTCATAATCCCCTGAGACCGAAAAAGTGATATTCGCGATGTCATAATGTATGTCTGTATCTCGAACTAGAGTCGAAACCATTTTACCAACCGGGCTAAACCTTATTATCTAGGGTTTTTCTAAGGTTCCCCCAAGGATTTTTGTAATTAGATATATAATCTTAAAATCAAAGATAGTTTAATGAAGAACCAAAAGAGATTAAATCGATTTTTATCAAAATCTGTACTTAATATTTTGATTAAATTTTGTACATAAACTTTGTCTAAGATTACAAACAAAACGGCAGCTCAGTTTCCCAAAGAAATCATTTTTATGAGTACTTTAAAAAAACGAATATTTCCAATTTTGATAGTACCTTCGCAACTATTTGAGATACGAAATAAATTATTATTGTAAAGCGATAGTACGATTAAAGAGAACAATCTTTTATTAGGAATTTATTTTTATAAAACCAATAGTTTCCGATCTAAGAACAAATTGATATTTTTTATGGAGGTGTGAAATGTGAAATTCATTGTTATGCTCTTTGGTGGATGGAAATGTTCCTATTTTCTTAATTTTTTTTGTAACAATGTATATTGTATGCTCTTTAGTGGAATGTTCCTGCAACGATGTATATTATTTCATTTCACAAATCATACGAGTTCTTAGTATGTATATATATATATATATATATATATATCATATATTAAGATAAAAGAGATCATTTATTATAAATAAAGCGAGATAATATATATTTTAATCATGATGATTCATCAACAATCACACAATCACGTGTTATCTTGATGTAATAAAGTATAAGAAAACTTACATAAATTAAATGGAAAAACGTGTTTACTACTTTAATGACGAGCTTATCTTCGATTCCGAGTGATAATATAGTAAAGATATATATAAACTTTCCATGATGTACTCAGAGGTTGTTTGTTTTTAAACAACAACAGACAACACTAAACACTTATGTTTAAATAGCAGTAAAACCCTTGTCATATACGTTGACACGTCCGACATCTTTATGAGCATCGTTCTTTTTTTTTTAATCAACAATGGTGAAGAGCCACATTATCTACTCTGATGGTGTATCACCAATTAAATACAGGAATCTTGTTATATCACTTTTAAAATATTTTATTTAATTTTCTTATGTCTTGATGATATGTATTTTTTTTTTT
>CABEEJ010002924.1:18000-47845 GCA_901482245.1 Timema douglasi
AGGGTTTTTAGAGTTACGTGCGGAGACACTACTCTATGGGGGGCTGGTGAGAGCCTCCCAAACCACTGTTGTCACATCTCGCTTATCCGAGCAGGGCTTTGGGACGTCTATGGCACCCACCAGGGTCGATGACGTAGTTCCCAAGCCCCTGGATAAGAGGATTGGTGGCACCGGGAAGTCTAGCGTAGAAAGACTGCGCCAAACCCCGGAAGTGGTCCTTGATGGTAGGCATATCCAGGTCACTGTGTAGATTCTCATTCCGGACATACCAAGGTGCGCCCACAATGATCCTCAGACACACGCTCTGGAATGCCTGCATCCTCTTCATATACGTGTCCGCCAGGTGGCCCCAAGCGGGACACGCATAGTCGAGGATCGGTCTGAGCAGCTGCTTGTACAGCGTCAGACCGTTCCTTGTTGACAGGGCGCTGCGCCTGTTAATCAGTGGGCCTAGGATTCCCAGCCTTTGCCTCGCCTTGTTGAGTCTCTCGTTGCAGTGTAGTCTCCAGGTCAGTTTGGTGTCCAGCGTAAGTCCCAGGTACTTAACGTTGTCCGCCCATCTGAGCTGTTCTCCGTGTTTGTGTCATGATCAATCACATGTTTTAAATTCATTGGTCACCATTTTGAAGCTATATTCGTTGGACCTTTTTGTGAAAGTGCTGTGAATAATAATTTTTTTTAAGTGGAATAAAACGATAAACAATCTCTGTGCCCAAACTTAAATAAATATAAATAATTAATGTGGTTAACTATAACATTCATACAATACCATTTATTTTCATTACAGCTATCTAAAGTGACATAAATCATCTCTTGGATACATTAGGGACAATTTCCAGTAACTTTTTGAGCTGTCATCCAAGTAAACTCGGGTGGTGGATATACTTTAGCTGTGTTGTCATGGATATAAGATGTTCCAGGGGCCCGGGGGGTTATATAAATTGTTGCGTGCTTCAGAGAGCTTGGTTTTACCTTGATCATTACCAAACCACAAGTTGGGTATAAGCGATTTACCTTTCCCGACCGCTAACTTCTTGACTCTTGAGATTATAACATTACTATTTTTACCATAATTGTGTATATAGGCTAAAAAGTTCATTAATGTGATACACACATACTGCACCCAAATTTATCAAATCTAAAAGATAAATAAATAAGAAATAAAAGTTTTATACAGCAAAACAAACTGAGCTAATTAACACTAATAGATGCATAGCATGTTGCTGTGTAGAAACTCCCTTTCGCGGTGTTGTCAAACTTTAGTATTCTGGACTGTCACTGTGGATTCACAAGTTCGTCGAAAAACTAGCGCAGAACAGAAACGAGTAGTCACGTGACGAGCTCTAAGTCAATCAATCACAAAATTTCCGCCTTATCGGCGCGAGCTGTTCTGCTGAAGTTCAACTTATCTCTACTATTTCCGCTCTGCCTGAGATGTTCAGCACGGAAGAACCAATCAAATCTCAAAACCAACCATCTCAAATCAGTGCGCATATACATATGACAGCGCATGCGCATGCAGTTGCAGCTGGCCGTTGTGAGGAGATTTGAAATAACCTGTTATTATTATTAGCACCGCGTCTTACTACCCGTTCGGGCTATATGCACTTACGCTAATGTGTAATGGTAGGGTGATTGTGAGATGAAATGGAGGAACTACAGTTTAACGTGGAATCCGAACCACGGTGGAGGCTTGGCATTCCTCACATTCACAAGATGTCTTGTCAGAGGTGAAGGAAGGGTTTGGTAATCAGATAAATCTTTGCCGGACCGATGATTGAACCCCGGCCGCCAGCACAGAAGTCTGACACCTTACCACTAGACCGCCAGGTCACCAAATAACCTGTTAATGTAAAGCGTGTGAATCGATGTATTGAATTGTGCCACAACACAGCGTTATAATTTGAAAACATCCATCGGGAGAGTGATCTAAAATATGTGTCCA
This sequence comes from Timema douglasi, assembly GCA_901482245.1. NCBI lineage: Eukaryota > Metazoa > Arthropoda > Insecta > Phasmatodea > Timematidae > Timema > Timema douglasi. The sequence goes on from CABEEJ010002924.1 coordinate 19,946, forward strand.
TCTACTAGAAAATAAAGTACATCGTTAATCAGCTGTTTTAAGTTAGCGTTGCAATGCATCATGGGTCAACATACAGCGTATGAATTGCTGAGCCACCGAGGCAGATTTTGTTTTATATTTTCGACGAACATGTGGATCAAGCTTTACTAAAGACGGCCGTACTGTTATTGCACAAGCTGAGACATACCTTTCAGGATAAACGGATGTCCGGGTGAGTGAGATTTGATCCAATAAAATGGTTTCTAGCATAAAGAGCTGCTACGATTAGAATAAAATAATAATAATACTTAGCACCACGTATTACTATCCGTTCGGGTTATACGCTCATGTACTAATTACTCTGATGGGCTAGGAATAGGAAAGGTTGAATATAAAGGAAGTGAACCCACATTTGCATGGAAGGAGAGTGGAAAAACATTTAGGGAATACCACCCCCAGTTCACCCGAGCGAGTTTCAAACTTATATCTCCCCGTTCTTGGCAGTTTAGCTTAACACGAAACCAGCGCGTTAGCAAACTACGCCATCGATGCGGGTAGAATAAAACAAAAAATAGTTCTTACATTTCAGTTTAACTTTGTTATTTGACGTTTTTATAAACTTGTTTTTTACGTTGTCTTTTATTTCCAATGATTTTTTTTAGTTATAGTAATATAAATGTATACAAAGCTAAGTTAATAGAAGAGGTTTACGCCTCAAGTTTTAATATATCGTATTGTCACCAGAGTTTAGTCAATGTATTGTTAATATTACAGATGCATCTCCTACTCCTAGGCATCCACAAGTCAAATCTATAAGATATTATACATTTAATAGTTTAACATTTCTAGTTTTATATTTATATTTAGTACCGCGTCTTACTACCCGTTAGGGTTATACGCTTTTAAGTACTAATTACTCTAATGTATTAGGAATTGGGAAGGCTGAATTAGAGGAAGTGAACCCGCATTTGCGTGGAGGAAGAGTAAAAACAATTTAGGGAAAACCACCCTCAGTTCACCCGACTGAGATTCGAACCTCGATCTTCACGTCCTCAGCGGTTGAACTCAACACGACAAGCGCGTTAGCCAACTACGCCACCGAGGCGGGTAGCATTTCTAGTTGAAATATGTGAATGTTAATTAATGCACCAAAACGAAATGCTTTATGCTATTTTGAATATAAACCTTATATAAGCTGGATCACAAATTACTATCTATAATTAACCGCTTCGGTGGCCACATGGTATAACGTGCTACTCTCGCAGTAGACTAGACTGCCGATGACGGGAAGATCGAGGTTCGAATCTCGGTTGGGTGTACTGAGGGTAGTTTTTCTAAAATGATTTTCCACTTTCCTTACACGCCTCTGTGGGTACGCTTCATATAAACATAACTTTCCTAGTAACTAAAACTATTATCGTAATTAGTAGACCTACATAAGTGTACAACCGGACGGGTAGTAAAATGCGGTGCTAAAATAAACCAATATGTATGCTATCATGCACATTTAAAACATAGGGCTATATCACTGCACGACTAAGTTCACACATACAAACACATAAACAGATAAATATGAATGAGGTTTTTCCGAGCTTGTAATTGCTATCTACCTTCACGAGGATGCAAACGTGTAGTAAAAAAAGTTTATAACTCTCAAATAATTCATTTGAAATTGTATATTTTAAATTAATTATAACTTAGTTTGTAGAATTTCCATTGGGTTATGATGAATGGATGAATTTTAATTCTCAAAAATTAAAGGGGCATCCAAAACTCTTCATGGTTACAATACCAGGCACATTTTGTTATTAAATTGTTCTAAAGTCATCAGGAATGTTTTCTTTTAAATTTTCTGAGGGATACGTAGTCAAATCTATACTTTAAACTGAATCTTGATTTATAGAGTAAGACCAGCAGCAGAGCTATTATGACCACGACGCAAAACATATTTGCGACCGTTAGCAGAGAGACGCTAGACTTTGCGTCAAAAGTTATTATGTCCGACCACTTTGCGAGCGCAAATATTTTCCTAGTAGAGTGACGCTAAGTTGCGCAGACATTTGACTTGTCCTTTGGTTTGCGTTAAGGCCCCGATAAAAACTCCGTATCCAAAGATCCGTGGTCCGTAGTCTGTGGTCCGTAAGAAATAAATGCCACATATATCAGATTTCTCTGGCCACAGAGTCCTTATCCGTAAGTGTTTACTCCCTAGAAAGTTAAAGTTCTGCTCCGTGGAAGTTGCCCAACTTTAACTTTCTACGGACTAGCTTATACGGACTACCAATCATAGCCAAGTAAATATGCGCATGCGCATTGAAATAAAAAACTAATGGCGGCGAGAGAATCCGTCGCTATGGAAACATATACAAGATGTAAAGATGGCTACAAGTGGAGCTGTTTCAGAAACATTTGTGTAAAAATCTAAACACCCCGGGAAGCGCGGCTTCTAGTATATATATATTTAGAAATAACAAGTTCTCAGAAATACTGGCTTTGCTTTTTAAAGGTTCAACACCACTGTAGCCTCAATGTCCATGCACAAAAAACCCGGGCCAAAGAACTTCAGAATAAAAGAAGAGACTCTCCACCCCAATGTCCAGGCTGTTCCCAAGTGGTCTAGAAACGTATGGAAGATTTTGTCGCGTGTGGATTCCTCCCCTTGTTTATTCTCTTTGGATTACCACCCCTCCCCGTGTGGTCCCTTCGTTCTTTGTTCCGTGAGTTGTGCTGAATGATATATAAGACTGGTTTTGAAAATGGTAGAGCACTCTTAGACATGCTCCGGTAATAGTTGGACGAGGCTGAGGCTTCAGTTATTATTTATAAAATGTAAGAAAAATTCTCTTTAGGCGTATTTATTTACTTTCTGTCTCATAAATTATATTTCGGCATAATATTAATAATTTGTTTTCTTTTATTGAAATGATTGGACTCTGGTCACACATGATTAAGCAGAAAATTTAGATAGTTTAAATATAGGGATATTAAATGTTTGGCACATTGCAAAGGAATGGGCCGTTCTCGCATAGGAAACTGGCCCATTCCATTCTGGTTTAGGTAGGTGTCGTCATGCACTTAGTGTAGCGCCGCACTTGAGGCGTACTAAATTTGACTATGAAACTGGCCCTTATTGTTTATTTATCTCAAACCTTTTCAGTAATGGTCAAATTTGGTTTCGTCGGTTAAATATTAGATCTTATAAATGTTTATTAAATATTAAATCTTGGAAATGTTCATTAACTTAAATTAATCTTGTTGTTAACCTTGAGTTCTAAGTAGTAGGGTTATAGTAATGAGGATGGTCGCTAATTGTAGGACAGCACTAGTGATGAGATGGTTGGAAAACTTTATAGTAATTTTGATTATTGAACACAATACTTTTACCAGGATTAGCGAATATATTGTTGGTTAATTTTAGGATCGATAATAAGGTTTATTGATATTATATAATTTTTTTTATATATGATTAGCCAGTGTAGTACTTTTAATTTGTATCACTACGAAATTTGTTTTGAAAGTTACGGGCAATACTCAAGTCAAATTATTGTTAGTATTGGAAAATGAGGTTTCTGAGGAATTTTAAGATGAAGGTTCTGTATTGACAGTCTTTGGAGACTGCTTGAAATAAACAATGACTTTTGAGTATGATATTGTTAACCAAGATTAAGAATTTAATTGTTAATATATTGTTGCTTTCTTTAAGCTAAACTATTGTGTCATGATGAGCACGATTTTTGTACATCATCAATTCAAATAAGGACTTCTTCCTTATTTGACATGTTGCAAATATTTATTTCATTCTTTTAATAAATGATCAATTCTCTTGACTTCTCTATTTATGCTACTTTCCTATTACTTATATATCCTTAGGTTTTATAACTTCCCAACTTTTAAGAGGTTTTTGTTTTTGGTGTGTGGTTCAGGTAAACATTTAACCATTGTTGATGCTGACCGTCGGGTATATCCCGCAACCGGATTGGGCTGCGTGTTCTGGGTACAGTTTTGTACTCAGATTTTCAATATTTTTTATAACTCACACAACTCACTCCTATTGCCGTTTTTATTAGTTTTTTTTTATCTTTTGACCCTACTTGTTAGGTTTTGGGCTAGGAACAGGGTTCAAACTGTTGGCTCTTTTTTATTATAAGACTATAGTTTCTCAAAAATAATAAAGCGGAGGTTTGGCAAGGTTGCCAAATTGGCTTTTTTTTATGTCAAAATATGTTTTTTTCAGTTGTTCTGGCATCAGAGAATTGATTTGGCTTAATTGGCCTTTTCCTGTCATTTTTTAGAGTAATCATGCGAGAATTAAATTTAATCCCCTTAAAAAAGTAATTTATTCTCCAAAATGGCAATACGAAAAGGTCTTCGTCTTATTAAAATCAGTATAAATCGGTATGGAATCATTAGCCTGGACACTAGATAGCACTACTAAAATTATTATTAAGAGCAAGTCGGTTTTTTGTGTCTCACTGTTCAGTGGGCCCTTGTATCTTTCCTCCACACTTGCACAAATCGCGCCACCCACCCTCTATACTGCATGGACCACTCTACAGTCCATGTTCTCTAAGCCATCCATGACAAGTTACCCACTGTACTCAGTGCCCATGAGGCGGGGGATTCAGTGCAAGAACTGTTTCCGGTTTTGGCATGTACGGAGGGATTGCCGCGCTAACCCTAGGTGTGGGTTCTGTGGTGGTGACCACGAGAGGGGCGGGTGGCCGGAGGAGAGACGATCTCCCCCGAAGTGCCTGCACTGCTCAGGAGCTCACTCCTCGGCGTGGTGGGGCTGTCGCACGTACAGTTCCTTGCGGGCGGCAGGGAATGTGCGTGCTTCCGGGGCCCGAGAAGGGCTGACGGATGGGCCAAGTGAAGGCCAGAAGCCCTCGGGGCACGTTGTGGGACGGAGGGCGACATTGACTCCAGCTCCAACACCAAAGCCACTGGTACAATCTTTCGCCAGTGTGCTGTCAAAGAGAGATACCCCTCCACCTCAGGCCGAGGCACCTGCCAAAGCCGCCAAACCCGAACCGGTTGCAACCGGTTCTACCCTTTTGGTCGAGGGCCCTCCCGAGACCGCTCCTCTACCCCTCCCAACCCCAACCCCCACCTCCACCCCTGCCACCCTGCACCCTACTAACCCTTTCCTACCACTCCCAACTCCTACCCTTGTTACCCCTACAACCCCCACTCCTGAGGATGATACCGAAAAGCTCAAAGAATGCATTGAGCTACTCAAGGGTATTCCTGGACTGGATCCATGGGACTTTTCATCGAGTCTCTTGAGGAAGGTCCGGGAGTCTCCGAGGAGTAACCGTGGCCACCTGGTCATGGAGCATATCATCCTCTACCTGGTCTCTCATGGCAGTGCACCCGAATAGAGGACCACCAGTGCTGAAGGAGCTCACGGTCGCACTCTGGAACGCCAACGGAGTTGCGGGGAAGAAGGCTGAGCTTGAAAGTTTCCTGGCAAAGCATCGTGTCGATGTAATTCTGCTGGGAGAAACCCACTTGCGCTCCGCAATGAGGTTCTCGTTAGCAGATTTTATCTGTCATTGTAGTGACCGAGCGGGGGATTTGGGATGGGGTGGAACGGTGGTTCTGGTCCGAAGGGGCCTTGACCATCACGTCATCTCACTTCCTCCCCTCCGACACATGGAAGCATCGGCTATCCAACTGGTGACCTCAACCGGCCCAGTGCATATCATTTCCATCTACTTCCCTCCCTGCCACTGGTTCGACCGGGCTACGGGGGTGGACATGGAGGTGCTGCTTCGAGGTACCACGCCTGTTTTAATCGGTGGTGACCTCAACGCTAAGCACCCTTCATGGGGCTCTAGGATTATGTGCACTCGCGGCGGATTGCTCCACGACGTCATAGATCTACATGGCCTGGTGGCTTCCGGCCCCCCCACCCCTACCCATTTTCCTTACAATCCCGGCATTCTCCCGGACGTCCTAGACTTCGTTGTCTCCAGAGGGATCAGAAGGCGGTTAGTGCTGAAGTCTCTAGCTGAGCTAGACTCGGATCACAACCCCGTTCTTGTGAACCTGGGACGCGCGGTGTCCTTCATAGACCCCCCCGAAAAACCCAACCTAAAGCGCACTGACTGGGACAGGTTTGCAAATGTGTTGAGAGAGAGGTTGGGACCCACCCCTACCTTTCGAACAGCGGCGGAAATCGATCATGGTGCGGAGCTCATAGCTTCCGCCATCAAGGGGTCGCTCGAAGCTTCGACGCCTAGGCACCGTCCTAAGAGGGCGCCACAGGCTTCTTTGCCCGATTCTATCCTCAGGCACGTCCGGGAGAAAAATCGGCTGAGGAAGGCTTGGCAAGTCTCGAGGGACCCGGTAGACAAGGCCAACTGGAGCCGCAAAGTCCATGCGGTTCGGGAGATGGTCCGAGAATACCGGAACAGTGTCTGGGAGGACAAGATTGAGAGCCTGTGCGTGCAGGACAGGTCCCTGTGGCAAATGACGAGGAACTTGATGCGGGTCCCCGCACCAAGGCCGCCTATTGTGGGTCGCAACGGGGTGGCCAACTCCGACAAGGAGAAGGCCGATGCTCTCGCTGAGCACTTAGAGGCGCAATTTGTACCGGCTGACAACCCGTCAGACCCGGTGCACGTTGCGCACGTGGCTCAGGTCATCGGTGCGGTCTCGTACAGACCCTTGGATGAACCTGAACCCACGGAGGTGACAGAAATGTCACGGGCGATAGCCGCTCTAAGATTAAACAAGGCCCCCGGACCCGACGGTATCAGTAACGCGGTCCTCAGAAAGCTGCCCTTGGAGGCGATTGACTTCCTCGTGGAGTTATTCAACGCCGTCCTGCTCCTAAGTCACTTCCCCAGGCTCTGGAAGCACGCCAACGTCCTCTGCTTTCATAAGCCGGGTAAGGACCCGGCCCTAGCTTCGTCCTACCGACCGATCAGCTTGCTCGACTGTCTGGGCAAGTTGTTCGAGAGACTACTACTGACGAGACTGACCCGACATGTTCGCGAGGCGGGCATCTTGGTGGATGAGCAGTTCGGCTTTCGGGCGGGACACGCTACGTCCCACCAACTTGTCCGGCTCGTGGAGCAGGTCACGAGGAACTTCAACATCAACAGGCTGACTGGTGCTGTCTTTCTAGACGTGGCAAAGGCCTTCGACCGTGTTTGGCACGAAGGTCTCCTTTTCAAACTCCTCTCCCTGAACCTGCCCTTCTACCTAGTTAAGGTTGTTCAATCTTACCTATCCCACCGTACCTTCTCCACTACCTTTGGGAACGCCACATCCCAAGTCAGAAGCATCCGGGCTGGAGTGCCGCAGGGTTCCATGGTGGGCCCTGTGCTCTTCAGTCTGTATGTGAATGATATTCCAAAATCCCCAGGCACCGAGTTGGCACTGTATGCGGACGACACGGCTCTAGTAGCGGAGTCGTGGCGAGGGCGGCTGGTGGATGTGTGTTTACATATATATATCTACAATGTACATATGTGTATACATATATAAAGACGTACAAATATACATATATAATTTTGCCTTACTGGGTAGGCAAGACACTGTGCTTATAGCTCCAAAAAAACTCCGCATTTAATCCATCCTCACTAACTTTCTCCACAATCCTTATCCTTGCATATTGCCTTTGTTTCAACAACATCCATACACACAGTCATACATGCTCTTTTATTTTTTAAACTCTTAATGTTTCTCTTTTTCACACATTCATCTACCATATTTAGCCACGACTCACATGGCCTACCCCTCCCTTTTGATCCACACACTCTACCTTCATATATTGGCTTCACCACTCATTCCACACTCATCCTCTCAACATGTCCAAACCAACTTAAGACGCTTCTTTCCCATTGACCTATTGGATTCCTCTTCAAACCTCACTCCTACAGCACTTATTCGTTACTGACTGTCTTATTCATGTCAGATTCATAAAATAGTGGATTAAACCCCAACTTTAGTATTCATACCTTTAAAGTAAAGTTGAATTTTTTAGTTTCAAAAGCTATGTAATGTAAAAAAAATTTAGATCACAAATTTATACACTCATGATAGTTGTTGATTTATATTCATTTATTTAGAATGATTACGGGTGTGTCACTCAATAGGTTAATAAACCTAAATATGTTATTAAAATTAGATTATTTGTACTAAAAATATGCACTGTATTTCAAAAACTTTTTACCGTGTCTAAAAGAGGTAATTATATTTTTTTACATTTTTCTAAAACTGATAAAATTAATGTAATGTAATTAATGTAATGACTTCTGATTGAAGTTTATATCTAGACTACCCCATTGCCTGTCGTCAGTATTTGAAAGAGGTGTGGCTCGGGGGTTTCACCGAGCGTATAGGCTGCTCCTCGTCCGTGGTGTTGCCCCCATCCGGCCGGGGCTTGCTGGCCGCGGCTCTGAGCACCTCCTTGGTCAGCAGCGGCTGGATGACGCTAGTTTGTTCCAAACTGTCGTTCCGACTACTGGTCACCACACTATCCTGGAAATATCGACAAAAACTGTCTATACATGCGGTACACAACTAACAAGTTAGACGGGAGGGTTAATATTTTAAATAAATATTCTTATTTTAGGGTTATTTTCAGGCGTATAACTATAACAAGTAGTAAGACGCGGTGAAAAAAACAACAACTTGGAGAGCTACTGAGAATGTTGAAAGTAGATTTATCATATATCTCATCTAGTCTGTTTGTGTCTTTCAAATCTCTCAATATATAAACCTATTACTCCTAGCTTAATATTACATAACCATTATTCATATTCCCGATTCTAACTTAGAAACACTTGTAAATCCAATTCTCCCGCGCAAATGTGAATATATTTTATGATGTTTGAAAAGTAGTTTACTTCACTAATTACAATTCTGTAGAGTAGCTGCCTTGAAAATATCTCATTCATAACATTCTCTAGTAGAGTGATAGGTAAAAATGTGTTTGGTGCTCTGATTAAAATATATTACTAGATCAAGTGTAAGATGATTGATAAAATGTATTGTAAAAACAACAAACATAAGCCTTAATGTAAAATTGAGACAGGCAGAACAAAATATAAATAAACATTTTTGTTTGTTTCTCAGTCAAAATTTATCTAGTAATAAGAATTAATATACAATAATTGCTAATAATATACCCTCGATGAACCAGGTCAAGAGTGTAACTCGGTTCTCTATATTATTATCCTTTTAACCGTGGCTGAGTCCATGCGATTGTTATTTGACATTCAAATGTATAAGGACCAAAGGTAAGATATATATTGCAAAACACATCTGTGACTAAAATAATAAGCGATAGCTGTGTACATACCAATGAATCCTCGCTGGATGGAGAGCGAGTCACATCACTATTCAAGGTGAACCAGACGTCGTTTCGAATTGCTGTCATTTTTAACCTGCTTCTAGCAGGGGCCAGAATACTCCTGATAAGCGCCTTACAAGCAGACGAGACTCTGGGCTCCTTGGGGAACTGCACCTTAGCTTGCACTTGCTGACATTGAAACAATTAGACTATAACTATGGTTAGACGTCTCTTTATAAACATGACATTATTGATAAGAGGTACAAGTACAATGTAATGTACATATAAGTCTAAGTATGCGATTAAACTCTAATTATAATCTGTGCTCTTGCAAAAATATTATATATATTTAGCACCGCGTCTTACTACCCGTTCGGGTTATACGCTTTAAGTACTAATTACTCTAATGGATTAGGAATTGGGAAGGTTAAATTAGAGGAAGTGAACCCGCATTTGCGTGGAGGGAGAGTGGAAAACCATTTATGAAACCCCCCTCCCCAGTTCACTCGACCGAGATTCGAACCTCGATCTCCTTGTCCTCAGTAGTCGAGCTCAACACTACAAGCGCGTTAGCCAACTACACCACTGAGGCGGGTTAAAAATATTATACATACATGGATAGCTAATCACGTTTTTCCCTTACAGAAGGGGTCCCAAAACTTTTTAAGAATAGGGCCATATAAGAGTATTGAAATTGCTAAGTGGGCCGGATTAAAAATGTATTCACATAGAAAAATGCGTAAGTTTACAAAAAACAATCTCTAATTGTCTAATCTCACTAATGATTGCAATATATAACTAACTAATTACTAAACCAATTAATTTTTCATAAATATGAAAGATATTTTAACTCGCCACCGGCATTGAAATTGAGCTAATGAGAAGTATGAGCTTGTTTCTTTGTTGTCAGAACCACTTTATCAATATTATATGTTAAATTATAAACACCTCATTATCTTGCATATGATTATCGTTTAGTCTTGAGCGGATTTTTTATTTAAAATGTTTCATCCTGGAAAAGATTGCTCGCAAATGTATGTACTCCCGAATATGAAAATATTTTTTCTTGCAAAATTCTTAATGTTACCATATTTACTTTCTGGTAACAAAGAATAAAATTTAATCAAGTCTTCATTTTTAAATAACGATTTTAGGGAATTGTTTTATTGTAAATATATCCATTCTAGTTGCATATTTACGTCAACGTCACCAGCAACAATTTCAAAAGGATTTTGAAATAAAACAAGTGATATTTCATTGTTTTAAAAATCATTGAATCGATTATTTAGCTCATTTTGTTGCGATGTAATTTTCTCAATACAATTTTGAACAGGAAATTTAAATTTAGTTGACATAGTTTCCACAAATAATCACGGCAATTAAAATGGGAAAAAAATAGTTTGTCTAAAGAGTTTTTTTTAAAGTTCTAGTTTTGTTTGAAATACCTTAATATAAAAGAAGAGTTCATGTACCAGTTTTCCATTTAATTGTAGACTTACATTGAGACAAATGAGATGTTCGATTATATCAGTTATAAATGCAAGACTCCACAGCCAAGCAGGTTCACAAATTTCTGGAACAGGTTTCGATTTTCCATAATGAATGAATACCTGTGCCAATTTCAATTCGAAGTTCAAAAAACAGTTTCAACACTTTGCTGCGACTTAACCATCAAATTCACCGTAGTGAGACTCAATATCTTCTAGAAAACTTTTAAACTGACGATGATTCAATCCACCCTTTCTTATATAACTTGCAGTAGAAATTAATAACAGTAGGCATTGCAGAGTTTAAATCAATAACTTTTCCATATAAAGACTGTTGATGCAATGTATGATACAATGTAAGTTGATTGGTCAATGGATACTTTTGGTATCAAATAATCTGTTAATTCTTCCAATTAAATCAATATTAGAACCAACCATACTTTTAGCGTCATCAGTAGTTACACAAGTAAGCTTTACCCAAATTAATTCTAATTCATCGATTGTTTCTGTTACATTCAAAAATATATTTTCCACGGTAGAACCGTCCTTCAAATTCTTCAATGGTGCTAGTTCTTCAGTTACTTCAAAACTCTGATTTATTCCACAGATAAAAATAGTTAACTGAGCAGTTTGGCAACATCCTCGCTTTCATCATTGGCCAGTGAAACGTGAGTAAAATTACTAGAGTGATATCTGATCCTTAATCCTCAACTCTCCTAGTAACTGTACTTCAAGATAAGCTTATACAAGCAAATGTTTTTTTGAGAATTCGGACTTATTTCTTCAACTGTTCCTAAAATACATTTTTTAACAAATTCACTATCTGTAATTGGTCTACCTTCTTTAGCAATGATCGCCGCAACACGATAATTGGTTCTAACCGAGGCGATATTTTCATTTGCAACTTTTTTTAAACATTTTGTTGACTTGATAAACTGTCTTTAGTTCCTTGTAACGTTTTATCACGTAGCTCTCCTTCAAATTTGTCGAATTTTCCCCTATGTTTGCTATTATAGTGTATTTTCAAGTTGTATTCTTTGAACACTGCAACAGGTTCTCTACAAATAAGACACAGATACTTATATTTGCACTGCACAAAGAAGTAATAAATTGTCCATTGGTCATTAAAGACCCGACATTCACTGTCAACTTTTCTCTTCTTTGACATTTACATTTTTTAAATTAACTATGGGAACTCGCGAGAAAATATACACATATAAAAATAAACGGCATAAAACAAACAATCCTACGTTATAATTTCGATAAACGTTGAGTAAAACTGTTCACCGTTGATAAGGTGTTGATGGTCTGTGCCATATACGCCAGCTTATCTTAGCCCAGTAACACGTAACTTCCAGTCATCTGACCTTGAGTTTATTATTAGATACAGTAGCCCCATGGCTTCTTTGGTGCTGACTGACAGCTAAAAGCTTTGAAAAGCTACCAGACCAAATTATGTACCCCTACGCCAAGCCATATGATCTTCAAAAACATGTGTTTAGCAGTTGTCACTTCTGATGGTCAAAATTTAGGTAAATACCTAAATGTTGACTGTAAGAAGTCAGCTGTGAGCTGTCAGTCAGCACCAAAGAAGCCATGGGGCTACTGTACACTTGCTCAAGCTGTTCACGCCAGAATGCCGATACTGTGACTCATTCGAATGCGCCGGCTAGCCATTATAGTACCAGCATGATACAAAATAGATCTCTGTAGGAATCTGCCGTTCATTTCAGGGGAAAATGCTAGGCTGCGCATATAATACGAATACAGTTTGAGGAAGGGCATTTTTAGGAGAAAAACGTTATATTATATTCGTACTAATGCAGTATATAGGTAATATTTGTAAAAGCATCCGCGGGCTGGATGAAAAGCACTTGCGGGCCGTAGTTTTGGGACCCCTGCCTTATGGGGTAGACATGAAACTGTGCATAGTGCTCAAAAAACCACAACTCCATACTCAATCCACTATTTTATCCACACTTCCCTATTCTTTCATTCTCCCTTCGCTTCAACAACATCCATACACCGAGTCACACATGATCTTTTATTCTTAAAACTATAAATGTTTCTCTTGAGCACATATTTGTCTACAACATTTAGCAACGTCTTACATGGCCTATCCCTTCCTTTTGATCCCCACACTCTACCTTCATATATTTGCTTGTCACTAGATCCACGTTCATCCTCTCAACATGCTTATATGGGTTATCTCGGTGAACAAACTAATCTTTTTTTTATATTAGAATGTCCTTGGTTGTATGTGCCGTAAACTTACCTTCAGTAGGTGATTGTAATTGGTGTCATCAAAAGGTAGGCGGCCAAAGACAATGGCATACAGGACTACGCCCATCGACCAAATGTCGGCAAGTTGTGGCTGGTAAGGGACTTGCCGCAGAATTTCTGGGGATGCATAGGCATAGCTGCCACAAAATGTGTCACTCAACGGAGACACGCCGATTTTTGGTTTCATGTGGCCTCTTGCGAAGCCAAAATCTGAGAGTTTGATGTTATAATCTATGTCCATCAGCAGATTATCGCACTTTATATCCCTGGTAATAACAATCCCAATTCATTGTATCAAGCGAATATTACGAAGATGATTTTGTTTGTCATACACAGTGAGTGTACTTGGTGATGGTAGAATTTACTTGTGCTATGTAAAATGAATTAACTTATATGGGATAGCCAACACACTTAACCTATCCATACTGGAAAATAAATTATTTAGATAAAAGAATAAAACACACTTTTAAATATAAGCTTTCACTGTCACAGACATCTTATTCGGGTCAAGATATGAAACTGATGGCTGACAGTCAACTTTGCAGTCCATCCAAGAGCATCTGTCTCTTAACCTGAAGATGTCTGTGACAGGGAAAGCTTGTTTTGGTGTATTCTTTAGTGTTTTATCCCTCCTAATTCAAACCATGATTTATTCTAGTGCTTTATTCCAAATTACCTAAATGTTATGTAAAGTAAATTTAAACTCGTGAACATTACACAGAAATATTTCCAGCAGTTCATAGCTAGGTTGTTTTTTAGTCATCACCAGAAATATCTTTATTTGATTTTAGCTTCAAAAATTAACCTCTTTTGGGGCCACGTGGTCTAAGGTGTCACTCTCGCGATAAACTAGACTGTCGATGAAGGGGTTCGATCCCAGTCTGGCGTACTGAGTATGTTTTTTCCTAAAAGTTTTACACTCTTCCTCCACACAACTTCCTCTAGATTGAATCTTCCTCATCCTTGATATCACTGCAAACCACTTACCTATGAACGACACCTCTCTCGTGGCAATACTCCACACCATCCACGAGCTGTTGAAACCAACGACAGGCACGAACCTCGTCTATGTAAGTATCTCTCCTGATGATATCCAACAGACTTCCGTTTTCCGCAAACTCCATCACAATATAAACTCTACATTGTTTTATAAAATAAATTACGCAATTAAGCACAAGATTTAATAAACGGTAACATAATATAATGACTAGAATGTGTGTGTTTATTTATTCAGGATATTCAAGTTGATGGGATGTGAAACACTAAATAGCAGAGTTTTACTATAGTTTAAATATGTAACTTATCTCTTAATAAACTTTTGCATGCTTAAAATTAATTATTTAGAAAGAAAGAAATACGTTTATTTTTTATCTCTTAAGCTATCTTGAATCTCCATTGATGGTCCCATGTTTATTTTAATATTGTGACTAGGGTGTAACATATTTAATGAAATATAAAATATGAACAAACTACACATGTTTTTGGTAATGTGTCAGCTTTACCTGTGGGTTGTTTCAATGGCCTGCAGAAATCTTATTAAGGCCCAATTTTACAATGTCATGTTAATCTATTTGTTAGGGCTTAACATGAGGTTAAGTGATAACGACCACTACTTTTGATTTTACAATGTTTGGTTAGCGCTAATGTTCACGTAAATGTGCTCGTAAAGTTAACGCGAGGTCTACCTTCCGGTTAGCAAATATAACGTCCACATTAACAACGTTAAACACTCCGCCATATTGTTTTCAAGGCAATTGTTGTTATTATTAAAGTGAGGTTACTTTTATTTATATTATGAAATGGCTGATTTATTGTATGATTATGACTACTTTGATTAATTAATTCAATCAGCAACATTTCCTCTTCTTTGCTAAAATTTACACTTCGTTCGCGTTTATGATTCTCAACAGACATTTTAGCAGGAAAATAAATACGATAAACTATAGCAGATAACCTCAACAAATTTGATGAATTGAACTCGTTTTGATTGATTTTTTTCATAACAGTTCCATAGACGTTGTAATGACTTGGTTATATTCTCTATGGTCAGGCTAGGCCAATCAAAAGCTTTGACACAAATCTAGCGCTCCGAGAAAGTTAACGCTAAGAACTAATGGAAGGCACCTATCCGTAATTTGACGCACACATAAAAATGGTATTGTAAAATGCAACGCTAAGTTTAACCAACGGTTATACTTTACATACGGTTAAGTTACGAGGACTTTAACGTGACATTGTAAGATTGGGCCTAAGTTTTGATGTTTTAGACCCTTAACAACTTCTATTTCTCTTGGCAGAAACTTCTTTAGGACGTCGGCAGGTGCTTGGAACTTTGACACAATTTTGACCGCCACGTCACATTCGTGACTATCTGAGCGTGCGACCTTAATACAACAAGCATTAAAGAACAACACAATTTCAATTAAAAATTAAATAATAATTGAAATTAGGTCATTATTATATTTAAAAAAAAATTCATTGTTGAAGAGTTTACTAACCATTAGGAACCTAATTACCCTTACTAGTCTAATTTAGGCCATTGCAATTTCAGATTGATGTTTTTCTAAAATTATAATTTTCCTTATTTTATTTTTGAGCACTGCATCTTACTACCTATTTAGGTTTTACGCCTATTTACTAATTACCCACTAATATGCTAGAGCTGAGCTGAAGAAAGTTGAATTTAGATTAATTTAACTGTTGTGTCTATATGAACATAATAAATACTTCATTTCATTTATTTGAGGTATTAATATGCACTTTCTGAGTCGACACAACATCCAGCCCCCCACCCGGCAGTTAATTCATTACCCTAAAGGGGGGTAACCCACATTTCACCAATGATACATTTTTCTACCATATCAGAAAATGAACCCGGGACCCTTATCTCAGTAGACGGACACACTACCGAGTGAGCTAATGTGTTGGACAATATTAACTCAAATAGAGAACACGTGACTGGAATATTTGATAACCTGGTTCTGTGTTCTCGTGCTTTCTGATAGCAATTAGAATACTTGTTTGTTTATGTTGGGTGGTGTTTCTACTGACACAGCTTTATTTTTTAACCCCATATTAATAATAATAATATTTAGCACCGCGTCTTACTATCCGTTCGGGTTATACGCTTTAAGTACTAATTACGTTAATGGATTAGGAATTGGGAAGGTCGAATTAGAGGAAGTGAACCCGCATTTGCGTGGAGAGAAAGTGGAAAGCCATTTAGGAAAAACCACCCCCAGTTCACCCGACCACCTATATTAACCCCATATTATTAAATGTTCGGGCTATACATCTATGTACTAACTACTTTATTTGAGTTAGGGACTACTAAGGCTGAATGTAGTGGAAGTGTACCTACATTTTCTTGGAGGGAGAGTGGAAAACCACCCTCAGTGCACCAGATGGGTATTGAACCCCAATCCCTTCATCAGCAGTCCAGTATATTGCGAGAGTGACGCCTTAGACCATGCAACCACTGAAGCGGGTCATTTTTAATGTGTGTTACCTTTACGGTGGCGT
The DNA here is from genome assembly GCA_901482245.1 of Timema douglasi. Lineage (NCBI taxonomy): Eukaryota > Metazoa > Arthropoda > Insecta > Phasmatodea > Timematidae > Timema > Timema douglasi. Next base: position 36,524 of record CABEEJ010002924.1, read on the forward strand.
ATGATCCCGAACCAACGGTGCGCCCCAAAGTATAGCCATGATTCTCTAGGACAGAGGGCCTACGCCCAGGAACAGGATCCTCCTCTTGGGTGTCTGGTGTTGGAGCCGCGTCATTCTTGTTAGAGTTCATATTCTATCATCCATTCTAAGGCATCTTAAGGTGTTCAAGGTACCAAGCTAGATTTGTTTGGTACCGGATGTCTTAACAATGACTGTATTTAGGATTTACAACTATTCAAAAATGGATCCATTTATTATATCCTAGAGAATCACTTAAAATTTTGTGGTCACCACGGAAATAAGATTAGCTTTGTTTAGCAAGTAAACAATTATTTTTTAAAATATACAAACACTGTAGGCCTGCATTGTTGAGTTTTTTAAAAATAAATTATTATAAAAATTCTATGTCATCCAGTATCGTGGAGTGTTGGAAGGGAAGCAAACTGGGGTCCTATTTGACCAAACATACATTATGCTCTGCTCTGCATTGTTGAAATAAGACAAAACAATGAACAATTAATCACTCGCCAAAGACGTGTGTGCACTTTATTGTGATATGTTAATCCTAGATACTGTCATGATTGTTTTTTATTCCTCTATGATGTTGTTTACCCTTCTTGCTTTCGTTGCTATGCTTAAATAATATGTATCAACAATCTAATAAATTAGTTCTTGCGATATAATTATTCTTTGAATTACTACAGGTTATGGGCCCAGACATGTGCTCAAAATAAATGAAGTAACTCATTCTAAAACTGCTGTAAGTTATTGTAGTTTAAATTAAAGTATTAAGTTGTGCTCGTCGATTGTGAAAGTGTTCTAGTTCGCGCTGCTAGTTAAACAATAATTTTTTGTCATGGCAAATTTTGTAAACTATCGTATCGAGCCACTTAATAAGGATAACTACGATACTTGGAAGCTTCAAGCACAAGCAGTTTTGATAAGAAATGGATTATGGAAATATGTTTCTGGTCAAGAAAAATGCTCCACAACCAATGATGCTGATATAATGAAATGGAAGGAACAAGATCTTAATGCAAGGTCAGATCTTACCCTAATTATATCGCCCAGTGAACTTAGACATATTAAGAACTGTAAATTTTCAAAAGATGTGTGGGATACATTATCAAAGCTTTAGCAAAGTAAACGACCCGCTAGAAAAGCCACTTTATTGAAACAATTGATGCTTCAGAAAATGAATGAGGGTGACGACGTCCGTAATCATTTAAATAAATTCACTGACGCTGTTGATAGGCTTGAAGAGTTGGAAATCAGTATAAATCCCGATCTTTTAAGCATAATGATGCTTTATAGCTTATCTAAATCCTTTGAAAATTTTAGGGTAGCAATTGAGTCCAGGGATAACTTGCCTACCCCAGAGGACTTAAGAATCAAAATAATTGAAGAGTTTGAAGCCAGAAGCAAAAATGATAGTATGACCTTGGAGGATGCTTTTTTCGGAAAAAATATAAAAAAATCAAAGAACAAAGATCGTTCAAATTATTTTCAAAAACCTACAAATGTTCCCTCAACCTCGCAATTTAAATATAAATGCCATAAATGTGGAAAGATCGGTCATAAGGCCGTGAACTGTTGGAGCAACAATAAAAAGGGGGAGTCAACTTTCAAAGTGGAAGAACAGTGCCTTTCTTCTAATTCAGGTGAGTCTGAAAGTTCATCATGGTGCATTGACAGCGGATGCAGTTCACATATGTGTGGAAATAAAGACAGTTTTCAGGACTTTGTTGAAACCCCTGAACATGGGACTCTTAAACTGGCATCTAAGAATCATACAGCTTCTATTATTGGGACTGGCCTAGTTAAAATCGAAATGAAAGATTCGAACAAAATTAATTTGCCTAACACATTATTTGTACCAAATCTGACCACAAATCTACTATCAGTATCTAAAGTGACTGATAAAGGGTTCGATGTCCTGTTCAAAAAGAACAAAGCATTAGTAACAGATCCTCAAGGCAATGTAGTACTAGAAGCTAAGAAGTCAAATGGGCTATATTATGTTAATTCTAAGTCTGTAGAAGTAACAAATAAAGCGCATGAAGAACATGCAATAGAAAAATGGCATAAAAAACTAGCTCACTTAAATGAAGTAGATTTAAGGTTGGCGTGCAAAAATGAAACATTGGAAGGCTTAGATTTCAAAAAAGGTGATACGCTGAGTGATTGTGAGGTATGCATTAAAGGAAAATTGACCCGAGCTCCCTTTTCTACAAGAGAAGTTCCAGAAAACCTCAAAGTTTTGGAAATAGTGCATTCGGATGTTTGTGGCCCCATGCGTGTTGAATCCCCTGGCGGTTCAAGATATTTTGTAACCTTTACGGATGAGAAAACACGCTACAGCCGAGTTTATTTTTTAAAACATAAAAATGAAGTTCTAGAAGTTTTCAAAACATATAAAAACGAGGTTGAGAATTTTACAGAAAACAAAATTAAATTTCTGCAATCTGATAATGAAACCTCAGAATACTGCAACAAATACTTTGAGAGTTTTCTAAAAGAATGCGGAATTCAGAGGCGGCTGTCTACACCGTATACCCCTCAACAAAATGGGTTATCTGAGAGGATGAATAGAACCCTACTTGATAAAGCCCGATGTCTCATGTTGGAGTCAAACGTCCCCCCGTCATTTTGGGCTGAGGCAATTCACACAGCAAACTACCTGCGTAATAGGTCTCCCTCAAGGACCCTTAAAGGTGAAACTCCTTTTCGGAAATGGGTAGGAAGAGTTCCATCGGTTCGACATCTTCATGTATTTGGAAACAAAACCTTCGTTTTGGACAAAAAACCTGGCAAAAGAAAGTTTAATTCCAGAGCAGATGAAGGGATTTTTGTCGGATATTCTGAAACCTCTAAAGCTTATAGAATATGGATGCCCAACGAAAGGAAAATCAAAATCACAAGAGATGTCAGAGTTTTGAACAAAAAATTCTATGACTCAAAGGAGAGAAGAGGAGAAAACATTATAGTAATAGATGATCAACATAATGAGGACAATAAAGAAGTTATTAATGAAGAAAATGTTGATGAAATAACTCTTCCAACTCCATCTGTTCCAGTTCAAGACCTCGTAGAACTCTCAGACCAAGAAGAGCAAGATCCAGCTGAAGATCAAGTACATTCAAGACCAAAACGCAACAGGAAACTTCCAATTTGGATGTCAGATTATGATGTGTCAGTCTATTGTGATGTTAAAGATGCATTAGAAGGGGGTGATGGAGAAGCATGGCAAAAAAGCTATGAAAGAAGAAATAAAATCTCACTTAAAAAATGAAACTTGGGAAATTGTAGATCGAGAAGATGGTGACAATGTGATAGGTAGTAGAATGGTATTAAAGAATAAATATAAAGCCAATGGGGAGCTAGAGAGAAGGAAAGCTCTTGGGCTTGGACAACGACTTTGACGAGTGAGGGGGAGTGTTGAAATAAGACAAAACAATGAACAATTAATCACTCGGCAAACTGGGGTCCTATTTGACCAAACATACATTATGCTCTGCTCTGCATGCCTCACATGGATATGTGGAGTGTGACGTCACATTCTACGTATCACCCGCTCTGTTAAAATGTGAGCCCACCGTATGTGGCGCTAGAGGGCAGGTCACGCGATCTTTTCCTAAGGCTTCCAACTGGGCGCGACGTCAGTTCAAGGCAGTAGAGTTCAACCAAGGCAGTCAGTTAATTCAGTTCTGTCAGTTCAGTCAGTTCAGCTCGGATCAATGATCCACTAGCATTCACTTTTGTATGACTGAGCTTTAAACAGTTGTGCTTTGATTCACGATGTACTGTTATTATCTTTTGGACAACTGAGCTTTAAACAGCTGTGCTCTGATTCACAATGTGCTGTTATTATCTTTTGGACAACTGAGCTTTAAACAGTTGTGCTCTGATTCACGATGTACTGTTATTAACTTTTGGACAACTGAGCTTTAACCAGTTGTTCTCTGATTCACGATGTAATGTTATTCACTTTTGGACAACTGAGCTTTAAACAGTTGTGCTCTGATTCACGATGTACTGTTATTCACTTTTGGACAACTGAGCTTTAAACAGTTGTGCTCTGATTCACGATGTACAGTTATTAACTTTTGGACAACTGAGCTTTAAACAGTTGTGCTCTGATTCACGATGTACTGTTATTCACTTTTGGACAACTGAGCTTTAAACAGTTGTGCTCTTGTAAGGGTTCTCTCCCCCTCACTGCTCCCTCAAACCTTCAAATAAGTCCACATCCCTGTTTCCACACACTATTTATGTGCCTGCCCGGCTGGCGCCAGTGTAGAAACAACCCGGACTTAACCTCGGGCCTCTGGGTACCCGAACTCGCCATTAACGGGTATAATGGATAATAAAATATTACAACTCTATTGGTTCACACCACAACAATAATTATAAGTTATTTATTCTCACCAACATCTTCCACAGCAGTACACATTCCAATAAAATAGTCCTATTTATGCACAATAGCCAGTTCTTCATAACAACACAAATAATACTTTTCTTGTCAAAAAACAACAACAACAACAAAACAACAAACAATCATATCAACAACGTTACTATAGGTTACAAAAACAAAATAAATTTAATATCCATAGAGGTTTTAGTACTGGCAAGAAATGTACTTCTTCTTTGTTATTGTTAAACCACACCCAAGCACATGCATCACTGGTCCTTTCACTCTGATTCACGATGTACTGTTATTCACTTTTGGACAACAGAGCTTTAAACAGCTGTGCTCTGATTCACGATGTACTGTTATTCACTTTTGGACAACTGAGCTTTAAACAGATGTGCTCTGATTCACGATGTACTGTTATCCACTTTTGGACAACTGAGCTTTAAACAGTTGTGCTCTGATTCACGATGTACTGTTATTAACTTTTGGACAACTGAGCTTTAAACAGTTGTGCTCTGATTCACGATGTACTGTTATTAACTTTTGGACAAATCAGCTTCCAAATGTTATTAAATAATTTAAAGCATTTACATTAAAATAAATATTATGAACAAAAATATACAGCTCTGGTTTTTAATGTGTGTCAAGTTACATTCACCATTAAATAATACGTTCAAGCAAACTTCGAGTGAACTTAGAAATTACTCAACAGAAGGAAGTTTAGTGGAAAGTTTTATCAGAGAAGTTTTCATGAAGAGAAGTTTGAACTTAATCTGACCCGTTTTGGTGGCATCATGGTCTAAGGAACTACTCTCGATGTAGACTTGACTTCAAAGGACGGAGAGATCGGGGTTGGATATCTGTCGGGTCCACAGAGGGGGATCTTTCCTAAATGGTTTTCCACTCTTCTTCCATGCAAATGTGGGTCTATTACCTCTAGAATGTTTCCTTCCTCATCCTTACCCTATTGGATTAATTATCACACATGTGTATAACCTGAACAGGTTGTCATATAAGTTATTTTTACTAAGTACATATTTTGTTTGTAGGTAACTCATCATCTTCTGTTCTTGTGCTAACATTACCACAGGACACCATTCCTAGTGCCTTACACACGGCTACCAGTTGTCACACTGAAGTGCCAGCTTCCTCTTCAACTGTATATATCCTGTATCAAGCAAATTGAGCAAGGGTGTTGTAATTGAAAGGGTTGTAGAGCAACGTTTGAACCGAGGCACTGCAAACTCCCTTGAAGAGAAACTTCAAATTCAAGCTGCGTGATTAAAGTGTCCTCAGCATCGCGCAGAAAATGAGCGATCACCTAGGACGGAGGAGATGCTTGAAGCAGCGGTACAGGTTGCAGCACAAAAACAGCAGCTTCATGATCAGCTCATGAATCCCCAAAAGCAGCTGTTTGAAAATCAAAATAAGTTGCATAAGCAGCTCATGCTGAAAGAAAAACAGTAGCTGGAACAGCAAAATGAGCTGCATAAGCTGCTTATGAATCAGAAAAAGGAGGAGCATGAGCTGATATTGAAGGTGTTGCGGGATACAGGCATAGATGATATCTAGTGTGTTTCTTTGCCATGATTAGTGAAAACGAAGTGTACTTGCTCTTTAACGCTGGAATGTGTAAGGAGGAAAAATATTTTTTTCTAACTATTTGTATGTTTTGTTCAACAAGGAAATAGGCCTCCTGGGAACTCGCCGAGTAAAAATAAGGATTAACGCATCCTGCACAGTACCACATGAGTTCACACTCTATGGTGATGCGGAAAGCTGTGTCCAATCCAGGTTTACCTGTTATCCTTTCAAAGCAAATGTAAGTATATCACCTATAAAATACATAATTCCTCATCCCTGCCACTTTAGAGTAATTATAGATTATGTATACAACCAGAATTTATATATATTTAATTATTGGTCAAACATTTTCAAACTAGGCTTGGAGTGAATATTTCACCAAGGAAAAATGATTATCTTAGGTGTGTAAATCTCAAATCTTAGGGGGAAAGGGGGCGTTCTCTCTGATTTACTCCCCTCCCCACTCCCTCTACATGTATGCCTACATTCAACACTCATTAAAATCCAATCCTTTGATTTGTTTTAATCCATTTAAAACAAAATAAAATCAAAGGTAATGTCGCAAAGGGAAATCGCTCGTTGTCAATAAGAAACATTTTAGTACATTTTAAATATTTTAATTGGTATAAATTATTCCAATTACCATCCCACTCTCATTCACTATTTAGTTACGGCCACAATAGAATTAAAGAGAGGAGGAAGATATCTAAAGGAAATTATTATAAAAAAAGTAAAACATTTTCAGGTTAAAGAAAGGTTTGAATTATTTATTTAAAGTAACAAACAGTGTTAAAACAACAAGTTGCATGGCCGTACAAGTCTTACTGAAGTGTGTTGGAAAACAAAACAAATCATGGCAATTTATTACATGCGCGGTACGTTTCAAACTCTCAAGGTATATAATTATATTATATAAACTTGTCTAGAAGAAACCAAAGAAATAAACAAAATTGTTGCTATTATTTAAAGACACTTTTTTTAAATGATATACAAGCTTCTAATTCAGCACAGTGAATTAAGATCAAACCAAATTAGGATCAAAAGTTTAAATTACTAAATATTACAAAGATTGCAAAGAGCTTAATGAGCCTCTTTTAAATGTTTTACAGCGCGTCAGATTTACACCTGTAAATACAGACAAAACAGTTTTAAATTTAGGAAATACATTTAAATTTAAATATCGCACCAGATATTTACTTAAAGTTTTAACCCCTAAAAAAATTGTACAAGATCACAAAGAACTTAGTGAGCTTCTTTTAAATGGTTCACAATGCGTCAGATTCACACCTGTAAATACAGACAAAACAGTTTTAAATTTAAATATCATTATTATTATTATTATTATTATTATAATTATTAGCATCGCGTCTTACTAACCGCTCGGGTTGTATGCACTTACGCTAATGTGTAATGGTAGGGTGATTGTGAGATGAAATGGAGGACCTACAGTTTAACGTGGAATCCGAACCACGGTGGAGGCCTGGCATTCCACACATTCACAAGATGTCTTGTCAGAGGTGAAGGAAGGGTTTGGTAATCAGATAAATCTGTGCCGGGACCGAGGATTGAACCCGGGTCACCAGCACAGAAGTCCGACACCTTACCCCTAGAGCGCCAGGTCTCCTACAAATTTAAATATCGCACCAGTTATTTACTTAAAGCACAAAAGTTTGACTTCCCGACTAAACTCACCTCCTTCGCGGGACAATTACCTTCGTCACTTTTAAAGAATTAAACAAAATTCCCACATTTAAATACTTAGTATAAAAATAGAAAAACAAAGTTACGTTAGAGAATTTGAAATTTTGCCTAAATGAATCTGCGGATATTAACGTCAAAACTATATTAATCAACAAAAATAAGTTAATTTAACATTAACTTCAAAGCAAAGAAGTATACAAAAAACCAACAAAAGAAACATTAGCAATTTAAAGAATTTAAATTACTGATAACCACAAAAGAAAAAAAAACTAATATTTAACCTAAACATTGCTAATCATAAAAAAAAAATGTGTGACTACCTAATTAAACCAAGAAAATACAAAGATACTAGCGCCCATGCGGCAACAGGAAACATTAAGTGCTCCAAAACAGAATTTACGTTAAAAATAAAAGTTTTTAGCAAAACATTACCTATGCCTACACTGACAGATTTCCGTAACAGATTAAACTAAAGTATTTACGAAAAACAAACCCATCGCAGCAATATATTGTTTATAGATTTCAAACAAAGATATTATTATAAGCCATCCTGGCTAGATAATGTCCTAGTCCTGAAGAGGACTTCTTGGGGAAGTGGCAAATATAATAGTCTTCGATATTGTCTGTGTCCCTTCGTTATATAGGTCTAGTTGCAAGGTGGGAGTTTTCCTTTGTTATTACGTCACTCGCTAACCTCAGGTTGAAAGGCTAAGTTGTTTTCGTCACGTACGCCAGGTTCTTGTTGTCTTGATCATCAGCCGCTGCATTCGACTAGTTCTCAAAACACGAACTGACTCCTGACTGTCCTTCCACCGTGCATCTCTTGACAGACATTGCAGTGCGCATGCGTCTCTATAGTATCGCTTCATGAGTGCATGTTGATGACCGCATTAAGGATTACATCATGTGTTCTCTACCTCTACTGGCTTTTCCCAGCTGAGAAGAACTGTTTAAAAGACAGTGATTATTATTGCAATTTACTCTTTAATGTCCTGCTAGTTGTAAGGACATACTTGTGCTCCATGTAAGTAAACATTCATTTTCAGCCTATTTATATTATTATAAAAAAATATCAAAATTACATATTTTTTTTGTATAACTATTTAAGATCATGTGAGGGAAATTACTTATTACGTTTTGGCTCAGTTTTTTTTTACTATATCTACATTTTGTTCTGATTTGTACGCTAAATTTATGTCTGGGGTCAGTGAGGCATCAGACTTCTCATCCATACGCATTCATCGCATGCAGGTAGCTCGCGTTTGATGCATTCTTTGTTTTTTCTAAAATCTATTCAATATACCAGTATGAAGAGTAAGTCTGGTGTATAACATGTAACTTTATGATTAGCTTAAATTAGGTATAGCTTTACTAAATAACGTCTGGGACGATAATATTCTGTGTAGTTGTCATTGTAGGAGTACAATTTTCTAAATGCATAGCTTAAATATATGTGTCTGATATTACGACTAGCCCACTTCTCAAATAGTTGATGACTGTAGCCTTTAGATGGAGTAATTGTATGTATAATTAAGGGCAGAATTCTCCTATTATATTTTCTTAATTATGTAAATTTTCCAATATTTTATCTAGTGTTAGAATGAGACCATATGTAGCCTCGATGGTCCATGTTAATATATTGCTATTTTTTTTAGTAATATTCATATTTCAATGATTAGAGTATAAAAGGATACAATTTTTTTTATGTGGTTTATGCGTATCCCCAGTTATTGTAATTACGCTACTAATTTACTAAATTTAAAAACTTGGTGTTTGAGAATAAACAGGCTTGTATTGTCAATGTTTATATATCAATTTTTTAAGACTTGCATATTAAGATATATTGCCCTATATTTGCTTAAGAGCATTTTCCTTCTCTCCGTTAGGTGTACTATATTTTTGAGGGAGCCAACATGGGCTGGATATATAGTGATATTCAAACTACGAATTCCTTTATGATATAATTATTTCGGTTAGTTCTGCTTTTTGTATGACTATGTACACTGGGCGGTTGCTCGCGCCTGCTATAGGTGTAGAGGCAACCAGCCGAGCTGTTGGTACAAAATCACAGTCCCAGAGAAGTCCGGTTTATAATGTTTTTACCTCCGAAATATAAAAAAAACACAGTCCCAGATTGTTCCAAACAAAGACAGGTTCGTATTGGTTCGTTCAGTCCTAAATATTATCAGAATAAAACAGAGTGCCAGAGTGTTCCACACAAAGTCTAGTTCTGAAGTTCCCCCCTTTTTTAACAGCAGTGAAAATAAAGGTGACATATTAACATCTAATAAACAAAAGACGGGAAGAGGCGAATTTTGAAGAATCAATTAAATACCCTTGCTAAATGATAAGCACATGCCGAGTTTAGATTAATAAAATATAGTTGTATTCATAAACATGACAAGTTTCTTGAGCTAGTAAATAAAGATTGTTTTGAATCTCTGAAGAGGAATAGCAAGCAATACCAAAAGTATACAAATAAAAGAGCTTTGATAGGCAACGAGTATAATACTATAAAAGTTCCTATAATTCTATTAAATTATTATATACAAGCTGTAGATTCATAATTTTTCATAGTGCTCAAAAATAGCATTACTGTCCAATCCGTAATAGTAGGCAATACATCTCTAAGCAATACAATAGAGCTGCTAACATTAAACCATTGATCTCTAGAATATAACTGGATGGACATCTGTGGCTGACATTTTCGAGACGTCGTCTGCACACCAATTGTGTAAGAGAGAAAGACACTTTCGGCTATCTCTTTCCCTCTTACACCCATAGAAGGCAATTTGCCATTTTGACGTCGCTCATTAATGATTGAATATATGAGATACATCAATGTGTGATTAGTTAGATTAAATATATGTGTTAGTAAAATCTTTGAAGAGCATAACAAAGTTTTAAACTGGTGAATTTTTTTCTTTAAATAAGTTGATGTAGCCTAATATCTACGATGATTTTTTTAAGGAAGCTCGTTTGAAAGGCTTTATTTCGTACCAGAATCCTACCCAATAGTAGTGTTGAGGTAGAATAAAAGACCTTCCAGAAGGTAATTTCTACTTACTTTCTAAATGGCTGTTAATCCTACCAAAATACTAACATATGATAGTAATCTGGTACGAAATAAAGCCTTACAGATTGGAATTCTTACTAAAATCAAGGTTTAGTAGATACCGTACTTCCTATAAGCCTATAACCTAAATTATCGTTTGAACGTAAGATTTCTACGCAAAGTACGTCATTTAAACAAATGTAATATAGTTTTTAGCGTGCTTGTTTCATTATAGTTATCGAGCTTTAAACATAATATGGTTTCTTAAAGCAATATACAAGATTGAGCCAACTTTTTTTTATTTAAAAAACAGGCAATATAATAATGCTTTCTACAAACCTATAACCTAAGTGATCGTTTGAACCTATGGCAACTATACAAAGTTTGTCATTCAAACAAATGTAATTAAGTTTTAAGATACCTTATTCATTATATTTATCGAACTTTCAATATAATATGGTTTCTGAAACTAATATACAAGCTAATAGCCAACTTTAAATAAGTGTAGTCTTAGCAGACTGCAAGCAATATGGATGATGTAACGTTATAGGGAGAAAGGGCGGGGGGG